>JACOMQ010001112.1:0-32389 GCA_014843705.1 Euphrasia arctica
ATTGGCCCAACTTTGACATGGTATCAGAGCAGGCCCAACACGATGTGGGGCCCCGGTCGATGGAATTTCCGACTGTGGGCACCCCTGCCGATGGAATTTCCGGCCACGAGTAATTCCGATGGAATTTTCGGCTTACTCGTGAGGGGGAGTGTTAGAGTATCCCACATCGGTTGACAAAAGATCCTAAAGCTCAAATATAAGTTGGACAACCTTAACACTTTAACAAGGCCTTTTAAGGTGTTATTGGCCCAACTTTGACACAATCGACGTAGAATACTTTAAGCCCAAAGTTTTTTATCCAATCTATGTAGAATACTTTAACACTTCCACTCACGAGTAAGTTGAAAATTCCATCGAAATTACTCGTGAGCGGAATTTCATAGGCAGGGGCGCCCATAGTCGAAAAATCAATCGACCAGGGCACCCATATCGTATTGGGCTTGTTCTGATACCATGTCAAAGTTGGGTCAATAACATCGTATTGAATCTGCTCTGATACCATATCAAAATTAAGTCAATAACACCTTAAAAGACCTTGTTAATTTTATAAGATTGTCCAACTTATATATGAGTCCAATGTTCTTTATCCAATCGATGTATGCTACTTTAACAAAAATATTCTCTTCGCATTCGCAACAATTCGCCAATTTGAACATGCCGTCCTTGACTGCAGCGAATTTGAGTCGATAACTGGACAACAAGTTACTTGATTCTCTCCATCTTTTTTGGTTTTTTCACCGAAACTCTCAATGTCGCCGTAGTACTCTCCATCGTCACTCTCACTCTCCTTCAAAATTTGGTGGTTTTTCTGAATCTGATTTCTTTTCAAATCGTGGTGATCGAAGAATTGAAGGAAACAATTACTTCTTTTTTACACAAGCAAATAAGCTATAAACAATAAATGAATTAATAGTATTAAAATTAATATTAATGAGTGTGGAAAGTCGGACACGCTGAGAAATCCCGGGTAGTGTGGAGTAGTTCAGACTTACCATTTTTTTCTTTCTAATTATATTCACTGGCTAGATTATGAGTAATAGTGTTACCTTAAACTCAGAATGTTTTTAAGATATTAATAAAAATGCTCAATATTTATTTTAAAATATAAATCAAATGTCAACTGTCAAGTTTAGAAAATAAAAAATGCACGGATTATTCATTTGTTTTTAACACAAATCATTTTTCAAATATATAAAATCAATAATCATAATAGCCATTTATTTCATTTGTAAGTTGATTGCTGTCAATTACTACTTTTATTTTACTACTTCTAAATCAATAGCTTGCATCATTATTTTTTGTTCTCAACCTTCCACATGTGCTGTATCACTGTATGTCATCATTACCAATTCAATCATAAATGAATTACTACAAATTACAAAACGGAGTTGTTACTATATATTTTTAGACCAAAATTAAGATTCGAGTCTATTATCAACTTATCGAATCCATTATTATTTAATTTAAATATTACTTCATTTGTTCCACGGTTTTCATATGAATTATCTTAGAATAGTTAAGAAATCAGACATGTACTATAACTTTTTAATTTGAAAATAAAATTGTATATACCTCTTTTTAAAGCTTCATTAACAATGATTTTATATTTCAACTTAAAATTTCATTTTACCTTTTTATTTTATAATTGAATTTATTTTTAAAAAATTTACATGCTGAAAAAATATTTAATTTTAAAAAAAATAAAAATATTATTAATTTCATCATATAATAATAGTCACCAGACAGGCAGCACCAACACGAAAAGTAAAAAAAATTAATTATAAATAAAATTTTAATAATAATTTAGAAAGTATTTTAATAGTCTCATAATAACTGCAAAAAATTATTTTGTGGGTGTCCCCCACACGGCCACACTACTACACTAGTTAAAGCAAATAAAAATTGTACTTTAAAATACAATATTGCTATATTTTATTTATTTAAATTTTACTAATAATTATTTTTATTTTTTAATTTAAAATATATATATTTTTTTTAATTTTAATAAAAAATCAAAAAATATGATTTGTATTAATCTCACCTAGAAAAGTGTCTTGGTTCTTTCTTTTAGTATGATGATTATTTGAAAATAAATAAATTATCTCGTACTCCACTTATTTTATTAGAAAAAATAAAAACAATTGAAACTTGAAGTTAACTCTCATCATAAGTGTAACTCATACGTCACAGCGTCATCTTCGCCGCCTTATTTCCAACACGTCAAATCAAACTCACCCTACGCCAGATTTTCTGAGAACATTTTATATATATATATATATATATATATATTTCTTTTATAGTCAATAAATCCCAAATTAAAAATAAATAAATAATATTTTCGAACCACCTTAACCTTATCCAATTATCCTCGTATTAAGCGATTTTTTTGTTCTTGGTACAATCCACCCCCACCAACCATGTTCAACTCCCCCACAAAGGCCACAATCCCATCAAACGAAAAAGATAAAATAATTTTTAATTTAATTAATTAATTAATTAATCGGAGTATCAAATCAAGAGTAATTACTTTCTTTGAGTCCATAAATGCACGTGCATATCAAATCAAGATTTAAAATTGAATACACACACAAGTTGAATTGAATAGGAATGCATTTAAATTCAATAAAATCGAAACTTTAATTTAAAACAGATTAATTAACCTCCCAATTTTTTTTCCCTTTCTGTCGTCAAATCATTCTCAGTTGCTTCTTTTCACTTCTCTCCTACGGTCACACCCACTGACCCACTCCTTCAATGCGTGTATTTATTAATATTTAATCATTAGTATTACTTATTTTTATTTATATATGTTGTTTTTGTGTGTATAATGTGTATGCGTACCTGGAAGTAGTAAAGGGGAAAGTTACAAATTTATAGTGGAGCGACTTATTTCTGTTCACGTCTCTGTATATCTCTGTTTTCTGGGTTTCTTCATCACCAACTCTCACAGACTCTGGTTCCTCTCCTTCTTCAGACTTTAGGTATATAAACTTTGTTTTTCGATTTTCTGGATTTTTCTTGCTTGGGCTTGAAGATTTTTATATATTCTTTTGTGGGTTGTTTAAAAGTTTTGTTTTTATGGGTATTAAAATGTAATTTTTCCTTTTTTATTTTCGGGGTTTTTGTTTTCTAATTCATTTCATCTTTAATTGGCATGGGTCCTTTTTTATTTTTATTTTATTTTATGCGTGTGTGTGTGAGTTTTTGAATTGCAAAATCAATGTGGTTATGAGTTGCTGAGATTCTTCACTGAGTTCCTCCTGAAGCTAATCAATAAGCTTTTTTTTGTGTGTGTTTGTGTGTGTGTTTACATCAAAGTCTTGTGTGTTAGTCAGAGTGGAGTCTGATTGATCTTTCATACCACATGCACACAGATATGTGTGTGCTTTCAGAAGATTTTTTTGTTAGTACATTTTTATACATATGTGTATGTTGTATGAGCTATGCTTTTAGCTGATCTAAGTGGGAGTATCAGTAAGATGAACGAAATCGAAGTAAATTTCCATGTTCGAAATACGTTGCCATGTTTTGTTTGTGGTCCCTCTCTGCTAATTTGAGTAATTTTGATCTATAACACATACTTCCTGTAACTGCATTGGGTTTGTCGTGTACGGCCGCTAGCCATATATAGCATTCGATGGTCGTCAAACATTGCCACACGTCGTGCCGTATGTTTTCAAAACGAATTTGATTGCACTGAAATTATACCCAGCATCTAGTTTGACCTTTAATGAAGTGTTTAAATTCTAATCTTTCGTAAAATGCTTGGATCAGGATGCCGCGTGTCTATGTTCGCCGCATATATATCTACTGATGAACTATTTGTTTCTATAAACCGTTTGGCACTTAATGCTTTACAAATGTTTCTCATTCGTGTCTATTTTGTTATTAAATTTAATTGCAGATATATTTTGGCAGAAGAGTTAATCCCGACAAATCTAATCTATCCAAATGGGAAATAGTACGTTGGAGCTGTTTTCACAACCTAATTCTCATCACGCCTCAAGCGATGCTTCCCTTTTCTCAAGTTCGTTGCCTGTTCTTGCTCTTGAGAAGTGTAAGCAAAATCTTATACTGAATTATTTTTCAAATAAAACCTTCTTTAAGAAAGTAATTTATTTCAATCATTCATTTGGTCTGGTGACAGTTAAAGTCAACGAACAAAATCATGAGAATCGTACTGTCGAAAGCTTACTGCCCAATGAGGAAGAATTCCTAGCAGGGATGGTCGACGAACTAGTGGCTGACGCTGAAGAGTACGATCTTTTTGGCAGTGGAGGGGGTATGGAATTGGAAGCCGATCTCCAAGAAAGCTTAAGAGTCGGTGTTGCTGGTCTGAATCTAACTGATGGTGGTGTTGGAAATGGAGGGGCCCGTTTCAATTTTGCATCTGGCATGGGCCCCATTGCCGGAGAACACCCTCTCGGAGAGCATCCTTCTAGGACCTTATTTGTCCGCAATATCAACAGCAATGTTGAGGATGCAGAGATTAGAACTCTCTTCGAGGTACTTTTTAATATTTTATTTCATATAGTTTTGTTTTCCGGAACTTGTAAAATGAGACGATAATTTTTTTTTTTTTTTTTTCTTTGGTTGGTTATTATCAGCAATATGGTGATATCAGAACACTGTACACTTCATGTAAACATAGGGGCTTCGTGATGATCTCTTACTATGATATCCGCGCTGCAAGAACCGCCATGCGTGCCTTGCAAAGCAAGCCACTACGTAGGAGGAAGCTGGATATTCACTTCTCCATTCCTAAGGTTATTAAACACTATATTTTCCAGGTGATTTATTTAAATTGGAAAACTAACTCGGTTCTTTTCGTATTTACCTTATAGGAGAACCCATCTGATAAGGACATTAATCAAGGAACGTTGGTTGCATTTAATCTGGACCCATCAGTTTCGAATGACGACATTCGACAAATATTCGGGGCTTATGGCGAGGTGAAAGAGGTAACCCTCTTGAGCATATGTTGAGCATACTTTAACAATTAACATATTTACATATTTTGCGCATATTTTTGCGCATACTTTAACATATTTTGCGCATATTTTGCTGTATTTCCGTGAGAGCAGATAAGAGAAACACCACACAAGAAATATCACAAGTTCATCGAGTTTTATGACGTTAGAGCCGCTGAATGCGCTCTCAAGTCCTTGAATAGAAGCGATATAGCGGGGAAACGTATAAAGCTGGAACCTAGCCGTCCTGGTGGAGCTCGTAGGAGGTTTGTATATTAAATAATTTATTTTTAGTTTTTTTTTTAAATAACATTGATGAGATCGACTTCCCTAATAATTTCGTTCTTTTTTGAGATAGAATTAATTTTTCAGACTTCCCTAATAATATTCTCATGTAGATTTTCGTAATTGTGTGTCGTAAATTTTGATTTTCTGCGCTATTGTGTCCGCGCAGTTCATTGCTGTATCCGAACGGTGATCTTGAACAAGATGAAGGGAACCTGCACCACGTCGGTTCACCGATTGCGCATTCTCCCCCTGGTATGCTCGATAATTTCTAAAAATAGAAACATATATCGAAATTTATTTACTTAATTTATTTCAACTCTTTTATTTTCAGCAGTTAGTTGGGCACAGCTTGGCAGTTCTACAGAGCAAAATCCTCTGAAAAACTTCACCAAATCGCCTGTCCTCGGGTCTATCAGTCCTCCATTTGGAAACAATGTGCCGGGATTAGCTTCAGTCCTGAACCAGAAGTTGGGTCCCACTGGCAAAGATGTCCCACTGAGCGGCGGCCATTATTTGGACACCATATTCTCCAACCGAAATTCTGACATCATAGGCATCTTCGAACAGTCTCACTCGTTCCCAGAGAAAACTCTGCGCAGTCAGTTCAACCGGCCTGTCTCTTCTCTCGGCCTGTCTGATTTCAGTGGCTCCACCTCCAACCCGCCCCATGGGTCCCACCAGCTCTATTGGGGAAACAACAGTTTTAATTTCCTAGATCACTACCATGCTGGTTCTGCGCCTCCCGAGCGCAAATTTGGTTATTTTCAGGAGTTGGCCAATGGGCCGTTTGTGGGTCCCGGTTATAACAATCATATGTTTGGTAGGAACTCGGTAATAGATAACGGGTCTCCTGTTTTCGGCATGTCTTCTTCTACAAGACTTAGTCCTGCGTTTTTGAGTAATGGCCGTTTCCTTCACGGGCTTGCGCTGTCGAACTTGGAGGGGAGTTTGGCTGAACAAGGGTTGCGGGCTGTTGAAATGAAGGGAATCCAGTCGGATAAAAAGGACCAGTTTCGACTCGATCTTGATAAGATTACAAGTGGCGAAGATACTCGGACTACTCTCATGATTAAAAATATCCCCAACAAGTAATTACTTATTCCAATCGTCTTTTTTCGTTGCATGTGTATTTTTTTTTTCCTGAATGAGAAGAATGCGCAACTCACGTGTCGCTATTTATTTTTCTAGATACACCTCCAGTATGTTGATGGCTGCAATTGACGAGCATTATCAGGGAACTTACAACTTTCTCTATTTGCCAATTGATTTCAAGGTCATCTTTTGCGCTTTACTGTTGTAATCTTTTTAATAAAAAAAATAATCTTTGACGTCTACTTATGGTGTGTGCAGAATAAATGCAATGTGGGCTATGCGTTTATTAACATGCTGTCTCCTCTAACTATTATCCCGTTCTACAAGGTATGCTTTTATCGAATTTGTTTTAATTTGCAACGCACCATATATGTCGGTACTAAAGTTCTGCTTGAATGCAGGAATTCAATGGTAAGAAGTGGGAGAAATTTAATAGCGAAAAAGTTTCTTCTTTGGCTTTCGCTCGAATTCAGGGAAAGGCAGCCCTTGTGGCCCACTTCCAGAATTCAAGTTTGATGAACGAGGACAAGCGTTGTAGGCCGATTCTTTTTGACCCAGAAAACACAGAGTTTAACGATAAGGTAAACAAAGACATTTTTTAGTTCGAACTCTGCTAACACACACACACACTCACACACACATTTATATTGATGATGCATTATCTAATTTTATATTTAAAGTTCGTTAAGATTCTCGGTTCAAATTCACCAAATCTGTTTCTAATTATTATTATTTGGGGGGTGTTTGCAAAACATGTAAAAAAAATGAACAAGCAAATTACAAAAATGCGCTGATTTTCATTTGTCCTTCAAATTAAGTAGTCAGCCTTAGTATTATTATAATGTGAATGGGGACTTTTTGAAATGTTTTTTGGTCATGAAGGTGGTAATGTAAGACGATAAAGTCTGGTTTTATTATGCTTTGACTTCATTCAACTATGAACTTCTATTGGCGATTACTTTCTGTTCCTGTGGGCTGCGTCCTTAAACCATCTCCTATATTTTTGCCTATCCACCATTTTTTTATTGCTTGGACTCTAATTGATCGTCAACATTTTGCCATTTTTTGCGATTTCTTTTAAACTGCCATTTTTTTCTTCCAGAATGTCCTAGAGAATTTTAATGCCGGTAGCTCAGACCGTGCAAGTTTCTCTAAAAGCACATTACGTAACATCTCGGGTGATCAAGTGGATGAGAGATAGTGTTCGGCTGGAAGCCATTACCGTCTCAGACGATGTACTTCTGTACTGGCTGTTTTGGGGTGTAACAAAGAATAGGACAAGATGATCGAAACGGGGGATTAGCTTAGCTTAGCTTCTGATTGTGTATCGTCGTCGTTTTAAAGCTGCGCGTATCAAACGAAAACTTTTTTCTTCTTTTGGGCGATCGTACTTTAGTTTATTACCGAGCAAGGTGAAATATAATCAGCCTTGATTTTGGCCATAGGTTTCTGTGTAAAGTTTTGAGTTTTGAGAGTTGGTTGCTTTTGGTTTTTCAAGAGCTGTGCAACAACAGTGCAAGGACAAATCTTTTGCTTTTGTAATGTTTTTTTTAATATAAATTATAAACAATTTTCTCTTTTTTGGCAAATTCCAATATACTAGTACAGTATAAGTTTTTTATACTTAATTTTCTAATTTTACTATACTACTTATGATTTGTGAAGGAAATTTTTCTCTCTTTTAGTATTTTTTTTTTTCACTTTTAAACATTTTATCACTTTATATAATTTCTTTTAATTTTGACGTTCAAAAACGGAGGAGCGTGTTACTCACGCTCTAGTGACACCTGGCAGCGCAGTCATTCTTTCACACGCCTCCCTGCTTTTCCGCGAAATAGCACGTGAAGATCACAGTGTGCGGGCCCACCTCGAAGCCAAATGGCGGCCTCTAACTGGTCTAGCCAAACTTTTTCCAACTCAGCCGTTGATCGTAGACAAATCAGGGGCCCGAATCGACTATGGCTGCGTCTCCATAGACCCTCGTATGCGATCAGCCGGGGTTACTGTTTTATAAATAAGCTTACAGGGGATCGAAATTTCTAGAGAGAGAAAGCGCGTCGTTTTAGAGAGAGAGAGAGGATTTATCCACACAGTAAGTGTGGTGCGTCGTTGCTCTCGTCTTTCTCGACTGAACAGGTTTTGATTTTTTTTGTGTGTTAGACTTCTGTTGTCTCGGTGAATTCTATGTTGTTGATCTCGAATGATTTGTTACTACTCTAGGGTTTTGGATTATGTGATAAAGGTGAAGTTTTCGTGTTGTTTTCCGGTCAATAATCGAACTTTATTACTCCGCTATCAACGAAGTGGTTGAGTTCGTTGACTTTTTTTTAAAAGAAAATTCTGGAAAGCCTTTTGTTTTATGGTTCAATTTTTGTTGTTGATTTGAATATTTAAAAATTGTGGTTTTTAATCTTCCCCTGTTGAACCCAGAAGAAGGGTTGTTTTTATCGATAAATCTATTTTGAGCGATTTAAGTTAAGTTGAAAGAAGGAATTATGATTATCAACGAAAATGATAATCTTGAATTTGAGTTTTCTCGCATAAATTGTTTTCTCGAATTTGTTTCTTCTCGGCAATCAATGCACTGTGTTATATATGTAGATGATATTCTTTCCATTGAAATTTTTATTTTACGAAATGCTATTTATGGGGAAGTTATTGTTGCAGTGTCCAGTGGCTGATCTGAAATCCCAGACGGGTTTCTTTCCCTGCTAATGCTGTTGATGCAATATGCCATCACTAAAAATGAAAACCGAATCATGCACGGGGTGTTTGAAAGAGAACAATGGTCTCCAAGTATGCCGAAAGTCGAGTATGATAACCAAGAATCCTCTCTCTCGTGTCAGAGTCTCTCAAAATGCACAGGAAATCTTTCTTATGAGCAAACATGATTGTAAGATATTCGCTTTTTTATAGTGATTTGGTAATATTGCTTTAACACTTGTGTATAACACATGAAAACAAATTTATTATTCTTCCTTTTCATTCTTTATATATGTTGTTGCACTTGTTTACGATTTCCTCTACATATTGACATATTATCGTTTTCCCCCACAGCTCATGTTTATGATAAAGTATATACACCGGACCTCGGACTGGGTGAGGGAAACCCTGATGAGTTAGTACATAAAGAAACACTTCTCCAAAATCAGCCATTGAGGGTTAACGAGTCAGCTACTGACAGTATGGTAAGCACAATTATTATTTTAATAGCTCATATTACGAAGCCTTGCTAATAATAGTTTTCCACGTATGTACGATTGCTAAAATATTTAAAATTATAATCATGTTGGATTGAAATAAAGATTTGCTTGCTGATCAAATATTTTTAGGAACCCACATTATCCACCTGCACATCAAGCGTAGATATGATTTTTTCTCCCATTCTGGAGTCGATGGGTTTCTGCAATAATAGAGGTATATCATGTAATAATAATATTATTGGTTTCAAGCCGATAGGATTTTTGTACTGGTATTGATCAATTTTAGTCCATGAATTTTTCCATGTAGGAAGTGACGATCTGTATTTGCCACAATTGGATAGTGAAGACAGTGATGATAGCAGCATAATTTCTTCAAAATATGAAGCATGCATTGTTTCAGATTCCTACATCCCTTCGATTTTATCCGCAGCACCCATTGAAAGCAATGATAACAAACCATATACAGTTTTCCTTCCCGATTATCAATTTGAAGAGTCTAGTTTACTCTGTGATATGACTGATAAATACCTGGCGTTGCCCTTTTTGGAGGGTACTATAGATACTGCATCTTTAAATGAAACAAGCATGGATGCCAATAGTTCTTCCGATTTGAACATGAGAATTCATCAGTTGAGATCGTGCAATCAGGATTCTCACGTAGATTCCTACCTTGTCGACCAAGAGTACGATTGCTTTGACCCACAAATGTACATTAGAAATCTTCCATACCAGCCGGACACAACATTGTCTGTGCCAAATAATAAGCAAATCGGTAAACAGGTCACTTTAGTACTCGACTTAGATGGTGAGTACTTTTCTATAGGTCCCTTTATTTTCTTTTCGATTATATCGGTTTTCAATAGTAATATTCTTGATTTTTTGTGTATGCAGAAACACTTGTTCACTCCACAATGGACCACTGTGATGATGCGGATTTCACATTTCCCGTTTTCCTCGACATGAAAGAATGTACCGTGTATGTGAAGCAAAGGCCCCACCTCATGACATTTCTCAAGAGAGTGGCCGAAATGTTTGAGATTGTCGTGTTCACTGCTAGTCAAAGCATCTATGCAAAACAACTTCTAGATATTCTGGATCCATACGAAAAGATGATATCAAGGCGAGCTTATCGTGAATCGTGCATCGTGTCGGAGGGAATTTACACAAAAGACTTAACCATATTAGGTGTTGATCTTGCAAAAGTTGCAATAATTGACAATTCCCCGCAGGTAAATTTCACTAATAATTGTGGGGTGATTAATTTGATTAACTATGCTTTAAACATTATTCCTTTTTTTTTTTATATCAGGTTTTCAGGTTGCAAGTGAATAATGGAATTCCGATTCAGAGTTGGTTCAATGACTTATCAGACACTGAGCTTATCACGCTACTTCCGTTTCTGGAGACCTTAGTCGATGCTGATGATGTACGACCCATCATTGCTAGGAAATTTGGTAACAAGGAATAAGAGTTTCTGGTAGAGTTGTGTAGTCTAATTTTGTGGCAGAGTTGGTCTCTTGAGAGGTTCCTTTCGTTTTCTCTGTATAGTTTCAGACGCTTAGAACATTAAAAGTGTGTGTGTGTGTGTGTGTGTGTGTGTATGACCCGATGGTTAACGATGATAGTAATTTGAATGAATCAACAGCAGTTATAGTAGTTTTACTTTTGTAGCTTATTGATGAAGATGATGCATGGTTGAAGATGACTTCCAAGTTATTGAGAAATTTCTTATTTTATAAGAAATCATTAATGGGTATATGAATATGTCATTAAAATAATTGTTTTATATTTTAAAGACAATAAAAAAATAGTAGAAAATATTGCAAATATAAATATTTATTGATCTTAAAATATTTTTTTATATTTTTAAGAATAATATGTTGTGAAGATAAACATTTATTGATTTTAAAATATTTCAAAGAAAAATACAGTAATTAGTAGTGATAATTAGTATACAAAATAATGCTGTCTTCAAACGAACAAGAAATAATTGCGATATCTTCCGTCGTCACCGATCTCTGGAAACATGCTGGCACTTTCAGTTTCTCGCACCTTCCTCTACAACACCACCACCACCAAATCCCATAAAAGCAATCTCTCTTCTCGATTTCTTCCTACTCAGATCCATCAATTGCAGAAACATCCACAGCTTAGGTTTTAGCTCCCTCACTTAAATTGAGCTCGATGCTTATTCGAAGGATCCTCTGATCCGTTCTGTGGTGAAGTGCAGGGTTTCGCTGGTGAACAAGAAGATGCGCGGGTTCGGCGCCGTTTGCTATTCTGCGCCGCTCGCACCTCAGAATCTCCAGTGGGTCTCCACCGTTTCCACAGCGTACGTTGTCGTTTTGTGCTCCCCCTTCGATATTTCCTTTGTAGTTTTGATTAATTTATGAATCGATAAGGCGATGTTTGAGCAATTTATTTTCTGCACCCAATATGATGTTATGGAAATGGATTAACAGTTTGGTTTTAGTCTGAATTTTTGTTAATTTAATTTCAGAGTCCTTATGATAGCGAGGGGGACAGCTATCCACAAGTCGTTTCTCGTTCCTTTATTTGCATTGCAAGCGCCTGCGAGCATCGTCTCGTGGATGAAGTGTGTCAAACTTTTTGACTTTTTAATTAGTGGTTGTCATTATTTATTCTCTCAAATTTCTTGTTTGATGTTTTCCTCTAACGCGACTAGTTTTGCAGGGGCGAGTATGGCATCTGGACTGCTTTCTTGGCCCTTCTTGTACGTCTCTTCTTCTTTATTCCAGGTAGATTTTTCTTTCCCGGCACACTTATCACCTATGTATGCTCATAATCCAGGATAGCTGGAATTGCCACGGTTAAAAAAATAATGAAACGGGGATCCTTATGATTCTTATCTACATTTCCTTAATCCAGGAGAGTTGGAATTGCCATTTATATCATTGATGTTGGTGATTGTGTGTCCCTATCAAATTATGAGGCTAAGGTTAGTAAATTACAATTCATTTATAGTTTTTTACCATCTTATTTATGTACTCAAAACTTATTCCAACTCACGATTATATTGTTCATGACAGAGGAACACAAGAAGGTGTGATTTTTTCATTGGTAATAGCGGCTTATCTGGCCTTCCAACATTTTACAAGAGCCGGCAGCTTGGGAAGAGCTTTTGACCAAGGTTCAGTTCTTGCCACCTTAGCCACTATCTGTATTGTTGCTGTCCCATGCTTGCTTCTGATCTAACTTCGTGATGCGTTTAATCATTAACGGAACAATATATAACTTTTATTTGATTAGTAATGACTATAAATCTATGGACTTCCATCCTTGTGCTCTTATTGTAATAAAGGTTAAGCTGTTTCCCCACTGTACTCTATAATAATTTGAAGTCTAATCGGGGAGGATACTTGATCTTTGTGCATCTTTCTCACTTACAGTTCTGATGATTGTATTTCTTTTGTGGAATTAAGTAAAATATATATGTACATGAATGTGTTACATTGTATAAATCCTGAATATCTTACACATCTCAATGGACTAAATGTTTCCTAAATCATGTAATTTGTAAATATAACTATTATTCATAACTTATGCTTTTTCACTACATGTTGATTCCTACTATACCTGAAATCATAGAGCTAATAAACATATGGGTCAAGGCCTCCGAGATTTGTATCATGTAATAAATATCTCTCTGCCCCAAAATTTCGCATAGCTTGTAACTTGTAAGCTGTTGAGTAAATTGCTAATTTGCTATCTCAATTGGGAGATAGTAAACCGAATTTAGTCTCAGATTGTTAGAAATGGTTAGCTACCGAAACCAGCAATATGAGACAGTTCATAGTTATGCGCAGCAGTAGATTCAGGGATACGATTTTGGCTGAACTGGGGGTGCTTGTGGGCTCGGATCCATAATCACCTGGTGGCTGATTTGGATCTGGAATGTTACCCATTGGTGGATAAGGACTGAACGGCGTGGTTGTGCTGCAATTAAAAGACAAGTGGTTTCAATGTTTCATTAGTTTTTATTTAGTGTTAATTAAGTTGCAGTGATAGTTACAATACAACTCCCCTTGAAGTTTGATCAGTACAAATAACAGATTAACTTTCAAAACTACAAACACATCCTCTAGGTATTACTAACATCCAATTGTCTGATTGAGGTTTTCATTTGTAATTTGAATATAAATGTGATTTGTAGTTTTGAAAGATAGACGGTGTCCCCAGAGCTTAAACAATGTAATTGGACTGACTAACCGCTTCTTCGGACTAACCACTTTTTTTTTGTTTACTTGGTCATTTTAGTGTAAATAATGTTGTAGGGATAATTAAACATAACTATCCTTGAAGTTTGATATTATTACATCAAAACCCAAATATCTTTCAACAGTATAAATTCATCTTCAAGGTATTTCAAACACCCAATTAAAGTTCATATTAATAATTTTGAAAGGTAGATTTCTTCATTATTTTTGTAACCAGCCCTAGCCTTTTTTTCCTTCAATAAACCCTTAATTTTTAAGATTAGAGTAGTTGAATGACTTTACCTGGGTGGTGGCATTGGAAGTGTAGGTGGTGGATTAGTCCGGGGTGGTGTTGTTGGAGTCCCGCTGGATGATGCAAATCGACAGTTCCCACTGCCTGGTTTAGTGTGATAATAAATCAAAACTATTAGTTAAAGAGTTAGGAAGATTTGATTGCATAAAGTCCAGCTATTTTTCTCAAAATAAAACCTTGACACATAGTTTAATTACATTAAAGCTCAGTTATCTCTCAACATAAAAATCCCCCTTGATAATTGTTTGTGTTTTACAAATTATTCCCTAGCTAGGGGAGTAATATTAAGAAATTATAAATCTCAAATGATTGTTTGTGGAAACCTTGTGGGATATTCTTAAATTTCAAAGGTTAACTATATTTTTTAGTAGGCTAAACCTCAAGGGCAGTTTTGCAATTTACTCTTATTCTATTTTTGTGTGAACAGGCTTTGTTAATACTAATTCTATACAAACAAGAGAATTACAAAATGAACTCCGAGGTTTGACCTAATTACATGAAAATTCACCTAACCTTCAAAATTATAAGCAATTTAGTGTTTCATTTATAATCTTAAAAATCAACTTATTTATTAAATTAACATACAGTGTGATTTAGTATCTTACTTGGGTCGGTGTAAGTAAGCTGTGCTGCCCCTCCAAAAGCACAACTAGTCGGACCTGGGTTCTTCTGATAGTAATCGTTGAACGCGTATGATGCGTGATCACGAAGTGTGTTTGGATTATAGCAAGCCCCGTTGGACTGGATAGCCGAACAATCTGCTCCCCCAAAGCCACACGCATAATCCAGCGCCACCTGTAAAGTCGTCTCTGAAGCACTGGAACTAGCAATGCACCACGCCCCACCGCCTGATGTCGTTGGGCTCGTGGTTGTTGGTGGGCTCATGGTTGTTGGAGGGCCCATGGTGGTTGGCGGGTTCATATTGGTTGGCGGGCTTGTCGTGGTTGGTGGGCTCATGGTGGTTGGAGGGCCCATAATGATTGGTGGTGCACCTGTGAAGGTTGTTGGTGGTGGGTATGTCGGATTTACAATCGGAGTTGTACCTGGTGTTGTTGGGTTGACAATGGGGATATCTCCTAGTCCTGGAGGAGTATCTCTCTGAGAGGTTACGGTGAGAGGTGAAAAGAAAACATAGATGAGAATGAAGATGACATTTTGGGGTGTTCTGGCTTCCATGGAACGAATTATGGTTATCGTGAAAGATCGAGACGAGTCGGGTTTTATTGATATCAAATAGAAGAAGCTTTGGTGCCTGGATGCAGAAACTAGGTATTACAAATTCTAACCTTGTGTTTATATATAAAGTGTAGAGAATCATAGGTTTCTTGCATGGAAATGTGTTTGGTGGAATATAAGAAAACTTGAGAAAGAGGGATATGTTTTCTTGGGAGCTACAAGCAAAGAGGAGGTTCTCTAATAGAGAATAAAAGTTTTGCATGAAGTAAAGAAAAGGTGGGATCTGTTTGGGGATCTGTTTTATGTTTTTTAGTTTTGTTTGGGCCATTTTTTTCAATCAAGTTTCTCTCTCTTTCTACTGTTACATAGTACCAACACAAAAGCTAAAGGTGGGGAATGAAAGGTATATTGTTCTAGGTATATGAGTATATCACATCTCATTTGTCCAAGTAAAAGGTTTCAACTTTCTTGGCTTCCCATACTGGGATCAGATTCTACTCGTCTCAGCAGGTAATCGTAGGGCTTGATTTATGCTTTTCGTCGTCCCAAATTGAAGAGGTTTATGCTTCATGTGTTGTTCTTTATATGAGCAGACAATTGCAAAGGTGCTTCAACATAGAAATATGCACTTGTTGAACAAGAGTATTTTCGTTAGGTGGTCTGATGATATAACTACTTATGGATGAGCGGTTAAGGCTCTCAAATCCATTTTCAATACTGCATTCCTGTATTGAATTAAGAGCTGTCAATGTGCTCGGGTGGCCCCTATATTCGGCTCAGGCTGGATAAAAAATCTTTAGATCAATATTTTCAGACAGACCATGGTTGATAACAAACTAGTGACATGGCTATCTATAGACTGTATATAATATAATGTTCATTAAGGGTGAGAATTGGTATTTGTACTTTGACAGGACCTCATGACTCGCCTACTAAAGCTCGATTGGATTCGACTTGTTTGATAACGAGTCGGGTTCAAACTCTTTTTAGAAGGACATTAAATAAGCCGCGTTGAGTAAACAGAAAAACAAAATAAAGTTTAACAAGAACACCATTAGCTTTCACTTTCATATATCTTCGAGTGTGTTGATTTGCTGGTTGAAGGGCAAACTAAATAGATGTGTAACAAAATTCATCAATCTTAAATATTGCACTTGCATTATTAATTAGTATACTATCAAAATTATTTTTTCAAATTACAAGGTAGCTCTTTTTTACGAAGTGCTTAAATTAATTTATAATAATTGATTTAAAATATATAGTAAACATTTTAAAATGTCTTAATTCACTTAAAAATGATTTGAAATATTTTTTATATAATTTAAAGTGTGTTAAAATAATTTTTAATGACATTAAATAATTTTAAGTGATTTAAAATACATTTAAGACATTTTAAAGTGAACTTAAATACTCTATAATTGATTATAATTATTTTTTAAACATTATAGAGTGTTTGAAAATAAATTTTAAATCATTTTTAAATACTCGATTATAATTATTTTTTAAACATTATAGAGTGTTTGAAAATAAATTTTAAATCATTTTTAAATATTGTAAAGTATTTCAAAAATAATTTTGAAGTAATTTAAAAATAATTTTAAACATTTTTAAGTGTAAATATTATTTGAAATACTATTTAAATAGTTTAGAGAGTTTCAAAATTATTTTTAAAATGATTTAAAAATATTTTTGAATTGTTTTTAAGTTTGTTAATTTTTTTAAGTAATTTGAAAACATTTAGGTGTTATTAAATAATTTTTTTATATTTGAATTTTTTTTTAAACATCTAAAATAATAGTAATAAAATAATTTTTACACAATATAAAATTTCTCTTAAACATTTAAAGTTTTTAAAATTAATTTTTAATAATTTAGAATACTCTTCTAGTCACAAAATTGCTTGCATATTTTTATTTTTGGATGTTTCATAATTTTTTCCTCATTTTAAAATAATTTTTTTCACTATCTTAAAATAATATTACTATTAAACTTTTTTTTTTAATCACAAGTTAATGTATTATACATTTATACTCATACATTATGTATTATTCAACAATTTCAACATAAAAAGTGACGTTTTCTTAATCTATGTGTCAAATCCTATTGTCAAGCAATGCTGGAACAAATAGAATAATATACTTTTTTTATTATTTCAAATTGTCATAAAAATAATTTTGAGATTTTTTTTTATATTTTAAAGTGTTTTAAAAATATTTATTATATGATTTAAAAAAACATTTTTTAACAATATATGAAAATAATTTTATAATAATTTGAAATAATTTTCAAATAGATTACTATACTTTTTTTATTATTTCAAATTGTCATAAAAATAATTTTGAGATTTTTTTTATATTTTAAAGTGTTTTAAAAATATTTATTATATGATTTAAAAAAACATTTTTTAATAATATATGAAAATAATTTTATAATAATTTGAAATAATTTTCAAACATTGTAAACTGTTTGAAAATGTGTTTTTATGTGATATAGTATAAAATAATTTTAAAATATTTTGAAGTAAACTAAAATAATTTCAAAATAATTTAAAATACATTTTAATGATATTAAAATTTCTGAAAATATTTTTTCAAGTGATTAGTAATACATTTTTCACATGTAAAAAGATGTAGTAACAGATTTTTTCTGTATTTTTTCAAAAATATTTTAACATATTTGAAATGACTTATAATTTTGTAAGTGTCTTAAAATATTGTTATGTGGATTGAAACACCTTTCAAGTATTTTAAGATATTTTAAAATAAATTTTAAATTATTTTGAATAAGATTTATACATTTCATTTTTTTTATAATTTAAGTTATTTTTAAAGAATTTAAAGCTTTTTAAAAATATTTTAACATATTTGAAATGACTTATAATTTTGTAAAGTGTCTTAAAATATTGTTATGTGGATTGAAACACCTTTCAAGTATTTTAAGTTATTTTAAAATAAATTTTAAATTATTTTGAATAAGATTTATACATTTCATTTTTTTTATAATTTAAGTTATTTTTAAAGAATTTAAAGCTTTTTAAAAATGATTTTTAAAAAAATTTAAAATATGTTTTAAACATTTTAAATTGTCTTAAAACTAATTATGAAATAATTTAAATTTGCGTTTTAACATTTTAAATTGTTTTAACATAAATTTTAAATAATTTTAAATATTTTTTTAACATTTTGAATTTTTTGAAATTAAAATTTATGTAATTTAAAATAACTAATAATGTTTTTTGAAATAATTTTTAATCATTTTAAAGTGTACTAAAATAAATTTTAAACTAATTTACATATTTTTAAATATTTTAAGAGTTTTAAAAATAATTATTTATTTTTTTATCATTTAAAATACCTTAAAAATAAACTTTAAGTGATTTAGAATAATTTTTTGTATATATTAATTAAATTGTCTTAAATTATTTTGAAGTAATTTAAATTTATTTTAAACATCTTAATTAAAGTGTCTTGATTTTTTTAATGATTTCAAATAATTTTTAAACGTTTAAAATTGTGTTAAATTTACTTTTAAATGTATTTGAAGTATTTATAAACAATTTAAAGTGTATTAAAATAATTTTAAAGTAAATAAAATACCTTTAAACATCTCAAAATGTCTTTAAATAATTTTCAAAATTTTGGAAATACATTTTAAATATTTTACAATGTCATAAAATATTTTTTAGTGATTTTAAATATATTTTAAAGATTTAAAGTGTTTTAAATTAATTTTTTAACACTATAAAATGTGTTGAAATAATTTAAATACATATTAAATAATTCAAAGTGTTACTAAATGATTTAAAATAATATATAGTGTCTTGAAATTATTTTTAAATTTTATAAAAATATTTATAATCTTTTTTGGCATTTATCAATAAAGATAAAAATATTTATCAAATAAAGATAAAATAAAGATAAGAATATATTTTACCATCAATTTATTGTAAAAAAGAAAAAAAAAATATTTTTTAATTTACGAGCCAATCAATTAGTGAATTATAATTGGGAAGCATAATCAATGTAACATGTGATTTAAGAGCACTTCGGACGAGTTTATTTAAAAAAACTTATAAGATGTTACAGGTACTACCTATATTTTTCCCAATTTTTGATATAGGGCAGTGTTCCATTATTAACCTTTTCAATGTTTATTAATTAATATAACTACGTATCTAAACATAAAATACAAAAAAAAAGATATTTAATATATATGAGATAGAATTCTATGTTAATATCTCCTTGCCAAATTCGCTATGTAGCTGAGGGTTTCAAACCACCCCACAAATCCCAAACTCGACAACGGCGAACGAACTCCAACAAAAAAACCTTCGACATTCATCCATAATCAATTTGTGATATTTTACAAATTTTTGTTATGTTATTCAAATTACAATTTCATAAAATTTTTAGGTTTTTTATTTCACCTTTTGTATTTTAATCAATTTGGGAAAATTTTAATTGAATTTGAATTTAGCAAGAGTATCTAAAAAAGGTTCATCATCTTCAATATGTCCTATTGGTTTACACATATCTATGATAGATATCTATACATCTATGATAGATATCTATGATACATCTATACATCTATGATAGATATATTGATATGAAATATCTATGAGATATCTATGATAAATATATATTGATATGAAATATTTATGAGATATCTATGATAAATATATATTGATATGTGTAAATCTGTGATAGATATCTATTCATATATATATATAATCGAATGGTTGCGCGAATATATTTTATCAAATATCACAAATATATTTAAGTTTTTACGCAAATATTTTCATTCTAACGCAAATATATTTATATATATAATTTACTGATTATTGCACAAATATATTTAGGCAAATATATTTACATTTTTACACAAATATATTAATATTAGTGAATATTAAATAAATTAATATGTTAACGTTATTGTAAGAATATTTACAACGCAAATATATTAATATTAGTGAATATTAAATAAATTAATATGTTAACGTTATTGTAGGGATATTTACGACTTTATACCTTTTAAAAAATGCCCCTATTTAGTATTTACAGAATACAAATATCCTAATAAATAAACAAGTAAAAAATATACAACCCCTCAAAATGAAGTGAAAAAGAATGGGTGTTCAAAATAATATTAAAATACAATATGCCCCATACCCTAATATTACCGATATTAATTTGTTTGACAATTTAAGATTTTATATAAATAAAATTATTAATAATAAATTGTTATATATGAAAAAATAATTAAAAATAATTATATTAACTAAATAATAAATTTGGAATTTTTGTATATATATAAAAGTTAATAATTTTAAGGGTATTTTGGTATTTTATAGTTTAAATTATAAGAGTTTATAAGCTGTTTAAAAAAAGTACATCTCCATTTACTTTTTTTAAAATGCTTATAAGATGTTAAATAGCTTGTTTTTAAATTTTTAAGACATTTTTTAAAATTTTATCAAATAAATTTTAGGATCTTATAAGTTTTTAAACAGCTTATAAACTGTTTTAAGGAATTTATAACTGTTTAAGGAGTTTATAGGCTCATCCAAATAGACTCTTAAAAAAAATCGTAAACTTCTTAAAAAGTAAATGAAATTACACTTTTAGAAAATGGATATTATTAAGTAACCATTTATCTTAAAGAATAGTCAAAATACAGTACAAAAGAGAATCCATTTATATTAAATTAAATAAGTAAATTTTGAAAAAATTACATAAAATTATTTAATGTGATGAAAAAAAAGTGTATTTTAAAAAATCTTTTATTATAAACAATAAATACGATTTTATTTGATATGGAATATCGCAAACCTTAACTTTTTACCCTATTTGTGAAAGCCCTATTTCCTCAATTATATAAAGAAAAAAAAAAGAAAAAGAAAAAAGAAGTAACTTGACGCTTAAAACCGCAGAGAGAGAGAGAGAGGCGAAGAGATTTAAGAGAGGAGAATAGAAGGGTTTTCAGAAACTGCAAAACCGTACCAATAAAATCTCGAAGCATCTACTTCTGCAACTCGTCATCAACAACATCTCCAAGGATCAATCGACACACACTGTGCGCATCTGTGTGCGTTTCTTCGTGCGATAAATATTGGAGTACTATATATATATTTATATATATTTATTTGAGCAAAAGGGAACTGCGTTAGATCTGTTGAAGGCGGTGATATGAGTACAAGCAGGGGAAGCGGCAATGGCGGAGGGGCACAACCCGTTCCGGCGGGGTCGCTGAAGATGGTGCAGAGCTTGAAGGAGATTGTTAATTGTTCCGAGGTGGAGATCTACGCGACGCTCAAGGACTGCAATATGGATCCTAACGAGGCCGTTAATCGTCTCCTCTCTCAAGGTTTTTTAGTTTAAACTGAAAACCCCTTTTTTTATTTTTTAGGGATTTTAGGTTTAATTATACGAATGTTTTTATTTATAATTGGATTGAGTTGAGCATGCTTTGTTGTAAGAATTGTGTATTGTTATCGGGTTTATTCTGTGTTTTTGTAATTCTTTTGGCATCCATCTTCAAGATTTTTTTCATAAACATGGGAAATTTTGGGTTCTGACAATAGGGATTGGGTGCGTGATCAATAATTTGTTGAAATTTGTTGCAATTGGGTGGATTATTTTGTGTATCCATCGATTAATTTTCTTACGTTTCATTGCTTCATGCTCTCTAGATTAGTAAATAATTGAATTTGACCTCTTGTGTAACAACTTTAAAAGCGGCAACTTGCTCTGTATTTCTTAGTAATTGAACTTTTTTCTGATGTGTTACTGTTGTTTAGATCCTTTCCATGAGGTGAAGAATAAGCGAGAAAAGAAAAAAGAGGTGCGTGGTTTTCGTTAACATTCTGCATTTCTGCTATGAGTTTTGTTTGATAATAGGGTCCTTTTGTGGTGAAAATTATCTTAGCCCCTGTATTGGTGGTGAAATATTTTGTCGCCGAAAAATACCTTAACTTTTTACATGCTTTGTTTGATTTGGAAGTTTTATCCTTAAGCATTGCTCTGTATCTGATTTAGGTTTAGTCAACTCTTTCTATTGTAATATATCTTGCTTTATGTTTTTTTAGGGTAAAGATACTTCCGAGTCTAGGCCTCGTGGTCTTAATCATAATTCAAGTCGAGGAAGCAAAACTAGTACTGATCGGCAACCTAGTCGTGGTGGTTCGACACCGTATTATTCTTCCGGTACACTTCTTGCTTCAATATGTAAACGAATTCTATAATGTTGGGTTTAGCTGAAAACATGTATAGACATGTTTTGTTTAGCTTAAAATATGTATAACCATGTTGTGTTCTCTTTAACAGAGTCTGCTCCTTTACCTGGAAAGTCATCATATAAGAAAGAAAATGTATCGGATCCTTATACAAACTCTTTATCTTCAATGCATGGTGTCTCCGGAAATGATAGAAGCAGAGGACAAGCAGGTTTCAGGTCTGTACTGTATGAATTTCTTGCACATATGTCTTATTGTGCTCCTGTGTTGCAAGATTGCTGTAGGTTTTATTCTTCTAATCTATGAAATTTTCTTTTTAATAATTATTTTAAATACTTCTATCATCATTATCATTATTTTCTCTATATCTTTAGGTCTAGCATTTTTTAGCTTTCTTTATTCATTTGGATATAAGTTGAAATCTATCAGTATGTGCATGAGTTTTATTGTTTCTGCATACTTTTCTCTGTTATTTTGCTTCACAATCATCTAATTTTATGACTCATTTTCCTGCATCACATGCTGCAGTGACGGTGCCTCGGCTGAAGATAAAGGATCGTCCTTTTGGACAGCTGATTCTATGCCACCTGGCATACAGCCATCTTCTGGACATCAATCAACCTGGGAGGGTCCTTCTGGTCAGGTGTCCATGGCTCATATTGTGAAGATGGGAAGATCTCATAATAATGCACCAAACGCTCCAAATCTAAGATATCCCGAAGATCACAGTGAGTCGGGAATATCTTCGGATCAGCATTTTCCAACCAATAATGAGTGGCCTTCCATGAATTCCATAGAGAATCCAGCTGTTACAAATGTGATTTCTGTTCCTGCGTATAGTGCGGACTCTGAGCAGTATATACAATCACATGATGCACCGGCTGATTGTATAAATCGGTCTTATGAGGCAGAAGAGACTGAAGAAGCAGAAGATTATATTGAAAATTCCGGGACATATAATTTGAGATCTGATTCTATCTCCGGTAGAAAGATTCCAGAGGATGCTTCAAGAAGTGCGTCTCTTTTCGAGAATGATTTGTATAATAGCATGGGTTCTTACCAGCATCAGACTCATGATTTCCATGAAGGTGGCCTTTTTTTACAATTTTTCTCATTAGTGAATTCCTAGTTTATTTGAATTGTTCTCCAACAGTGGATGACTCGTCTTAGTTTTTAATTCTCATTTGTGGTTAGTTATTTCGGTTTCTAAGTCTTGTATAAAATATGTTACAGATGTAGAAATTGGTGCTCCATTGTCTTCGGTCACCCGAAACTTGCAACAATTAACTGTAGAGAATGCTGATAGAGGTTTGCCGTCTGATGGATATACGCCATCTATGACTTCTGTGGTGATCCCAGATCATTTGCAAGTTCAAACTGTAGATTGCTCACATTTGAGCTTTGGTAGCTTTGGACCTAAGACATCTTTTCCTACAAAATCTACCCTGGAAAATTCTCATAATGAGGTTGATCTTTCATCTCATCTGCACAACAGGTAGAGCAATCAGTGATATATATATATATATATCATTTATGTTTAAGCCAACTTAAAGATTATAAATATCTCCCATTATACTCTTGTTGCAGAAGTTCGGAGTATTATGCTGAGGATTCTCTTAGAAATGCTTCTAATGGTGATTTGTTCCATAGAACTAATGCAAGTGTAGGTAGCTATGACCCATCTTCTGCTTCACAGCAAGAAGATTTGAAGCAGCACGAGAGTGTCGAAATAGGAAATCAATATTCGTATCCTCCTTCAAACCGTGGCTACAACTTTGATGATGCTCAACACTTAAATGCCCCTTTCAGCCAAGCCAGTTCCCAGATGCAAATTTTAGCATCCCTGTCAAATGATATGGTACGGTATTTGTTACTGACCCTTTTTTGGGGTTAGGAAAGTTCTGATTTCTGTCATCTTTTTTCTGGGAGTTCTCACCAGCCGAATGTTTTATTGACAGCAGCAGTACACAAATTCACTGCCAAGTAATTTGTCAACTACCAATGTTCAAATTCCTGGGAGAGAATCTGATATTCAGTCATCTCAATTTCCCGGGGCGCACTCACTATCTTCTAAACATGAAAATTTGCTCTCTACCATCAGTGGTTCAGCCATTTCCATGTCTGAGGTACCCTTGTCGATTAAGTTGGTGAAACTGAATTAATTCTTGTCATTTATCTGTTGATGTTGAGAAGGGGTGTATTTGTTATACCTATATAACATATTGCTTGAGGTCAAAAGTTGATTTGTAATTCTTGAACAGAGTGTTTTGGTAATTTGGTTAAATGTCAGGCATATATATTTTGTAATGGTTACTTACAAAAAGTACTCCCAAGGTTTGACCTATTAAAAAAAGACAGGCCACTTTCACAGGTCACCTTTCTTTATAAACAAAACTTTTCAAAAAACCCTTAATATTAATATTGAGTCAGACCTAAGTGGTACCTTTTGCCATCAACTCTTAAAGCACAAATTTGGCTGGATATGTATAGTGTGTAGAAGCTGGATTGTGTTAATATTCCTGTGTGCAAACATATCTTGTAAAGGACATGAAAACTTTCCCAGCTGATTGTGCTATTTATTGTGATATTTTACAGGCTTTGAAGACTGGGGGTTTCTCATCAACACAACCTGCCCCGCAAACCCTTTCCGGAACTGGTGTTGCCAGTGGATCTCCCCTTCCTCAACAGCTAGCTGCCCATCAATTTTCTCATCCGTTGGGACCATATACCAACATGATTGGTTATCCTTTCCTACCCCAGAGCTACTCATATGGACCATATACTAATCAGCCGTTTGCGGGCAACAATACATACCATCAGTCTCTAGCGGCGTTGCTTCCACAGTATAAAAACAGTGTGTCCAACTTGACTCAGTCTGCTGCTGGCAGCGCCGCTTCAGGATATGGTGGTGCTGCCTATGGGAATGCAGCTGTGATCCCTGGGAATTACCAGATGAATCATCCAACTCCTGCTTCTGCAGCACCTTCTGGGGCCCAGTCTTTGAATTATAACGATGTTTTGAGTTCTCAGTACAAGGACAATACTAATCACTTGGTTTCTCTTCAGCAGCAGGTATGCCTTTTTTTTCTTTTTCGTATTATTGACTTGTTAAGAAAAGTGCACAAAAACCCATCTATGTATTGAGAATTATACTTGCTACTTATTTCAGAATTATGCACGTAACGAAATTAACACCTGTTTGAATTGATTCTTCATCGTTTGTTTTTAGTCTTTCTTTGAATTACATACTTGGCCATGCTATCAACTTTTTTCTTTGTTTTGGTTTTGTTTTTTGTGATAATAATTTTTGAGTTATCTTTTCATTTCAAATTGTTCAGAACGAAAACTCAGGAATGTGGCTTCACGGACTTAATAATTCTCGATCAATGTCTACTGGTGTTCCAGCCAGCAATTACTACAATTATCAGCAGGGACAAAACCAGCAGTCAGCAGGAGGATATCGACAAGGCCAGCAGCAGCCACCTCAGAACTACGGGTACTCAAATATCTACCAAACTCAGGGAGGAGGTGGCATATCGCTCGATCAGCAGCAAAACTCGAGAGACGGGTTACTCGGGGGCTCGCAAGGACAGCAGCCCAATCAGTCTCAACTCTGGCAGAACGGCTACTAAAATCTTCAGGTTGTCACCTCCTGGTTTTTTCAGGGCCATGTAATGATGAGTGTGAGAAAAGAAACAAAAAGTGGCATTTCAATACATAACCATGACTTGAATTTTTATGATTTTTGTGAAATGGGATTTGAAATGCTCACTACTGCCCTGTGCCTCGAGGTTGTATTTTTTGTTTTCTTTACGTCGATCAGTTTGATGTAACGATAGGAAACCCAGGTTCTGACATTTGTGAGGCTTTCTTTTTCTTCTTCACAACTCTTTACTCTTTTTTATGGAATTTTATTTGCAGAAAGAAATCCTTTTGTCCAGAATCAGTCATACAAATATTAATAAAAAGTATTTTTTGATTAAAAAATAAAAATTAAAAATATGTTTTAAAACCGAAAAAGTTAAATAGATAAGAAAATTAATAATAAATATATTAAAAACTATGAGAAAATTAGTACAGTACTTTGTTTTTTAAAATTTGAGGACTAAAACCGTAATTTCACAAGAAGAAGATACGAAACAAAATAAAGCAATGTAATCATGCTCTCAGCATTCAACACTCTTCCAAAAAAAACTCTCTAGCAGAAACGCAGAAGAATGAAGATGCTCGCGTCGGGTAATTAATAATTATGCTTTACTCTTCCCTTTCTCCCCTCGATATTTCGTGTTTTTTTTTAATATTTAGTGAAAATTCTGGTAATTTTTTCTTATTTTTTCCTACATTTAACTTGTTTATTTCTCTATAACATTTTGGAGTAAAATTGGTGGAAATTCTCGCAATTTCTTGTCTCCCCCTCCAGTAAATTTCGAGTTTGAGTAAATTACGGCAAAATAAGAGTTTGAATTCGGTGTTATTATTCATAAGATCCTGAGAGAAAAATGACATGTTATGCAGTTAGCTGATTTTGATTTTAGTGGCCCAGTGGGGGTGTGGCTGTTTCAACTGTTCAGACGCTTTCGTTGCTCGATGACACGATCTTCGACCAACGGATGAGATCGCCCATGAACCCATAAACCCTTCAAGAACCTTCGAAAAGCCCCGTTTTCAAGAGACCCTAATAAAAAAAACTCGACACAACATGAGTGGAACTCCAGCCGACGGTGGTTCATCCCATACCAATAGAACGAAGCCCGAAATCCATCGGGCCCAACTATGGACAGACGGGCTGATATGCGCCTTCGAATTCATCCGAGGGCATAAAAAACCAGTTGCGTCGAATCCTTTTTATGGAAACGGACATAACACTCTTCGAGAATCTGCCCCCCTTGTTGAAAGGTTTGGCGGGAGCTGTTGGGCTCCGATCGGGTGGGCTAGGATTTCAGAGCTCGTCCAAGCTGTGGAAGTTGACGAGGAATGGTCCACTCAGCATTTTATGTTTACGGATGATGACGATGACCTCACCGTTGCTGATGTGGCAGCACCGTATTGGGAGAGGCCAGCTGGGCCGACATGGTGGTGCCATGTTTCTGCTGGTCATCCGGCTGTGGAGGAGTGGCTCAGTGCCGCCCAGTGGTTGCATCCTGCCATTAGAACTGCTTTGAGGGACGAAAGCAGGTTGATAAGCGATCGGATGAAACACCTTCTGTATGAGGTAAATTTTGAATCTCATCTAATATTCACATTTCTTGTTCTATACGATTTACGTGGTTTTTACAGGTCCCAGTAAGAGTTGCTGGAGGTTTGCTGTTTGAGCTTTTGGGTCAGTCGGCTGGCGATCCTTATGTCGAAGAAGATGACATCCCTGTTGTTATTCGGTCGTGGCAAGCTCAGAATTTCCTTATAACCGTTCTTCATGTCAAAGGAACTGCTTCGAGAATCAACGTTTTAGGCATTACAGAAGTCCAGGTTTTTGTTATCCCCTGACAGATCCTTTTCTAGTAACTAACTGGTTTTTCGCAGATGTTTATTTTTCGATGCTTTTACATATGTTTTTGTTGACATCATATTTTCACATTTTCGAATATAGGAACTTCTGCTTGGTGGTGGTTACTATACCCCTAGGACAGTACATGAAATTATAGCAAATTTAGCTAGCCGCCTGGCACGTTGGGATGACAGGTGAGACTTGTAATTTTATTCCGATTTTAGTCAAAACTATAGAGATTGAATATGTAGAGGGAGATGAGATGACATGAGTTTTGTTTTTTGCCAAAACTGAAAATTCTTGTTTTTTTGTGGGACCGGAAGGGTATCGGAGAAATATTTCGTACTGGGTGAGTTATTTCTGTCATACACCAAAAACAAAAAACAACTTCGTAGCAATAATTTTCTCACTTGATTATTCTCAAATCTATATTGTTTACTAACATATCCTTACTTGATTATACTCGATTATCATCGTGGGGATGTTATCTCGCTTAAACTCCAAAAATAGTTTTTTTGGAGAATAATCATTTTTGTTTATACTTGAATCTTTATTTCTGAGTAACATTTATCAACTAGCTTTGCGAGGGTAATTTTGACGTGTATTATTTTGGTCATTTCAAGGTTATTCCGGAAATCCATTTTCGGGGCAGCTGATGAAGTGGAATTGAAGTTTGTGAACAGGTACTATAAGCTACTTTTAGTAAAGCCTTTTATCTGGTGATTTGCTTTAAATAATATTTGCGTACTTGCTCAACAGGAGAAACCATGAAGATTTACATCTTCTCGGTGTAATACTCAACCAAGAAATAAGAAGGTTATCAAGACAGGTTTGTACCTCCAAATCTACAATGAGCAATGAGTGTCGGATCGATACTAATGAGTAGTCAAATCTTAATTTCTTGGTAATCAAATGTTGTAGGTTATTAGAGTGAAATGGTCTCTCCATGCGAGAGAAGAGATAGTTTTCGAATTTCTCCAGCATTTGAAAGGAAGTTTAACGAGAAGTCTGCTGGAAGGGATACTGAAGAGTACTCGGCAAATGATCGAAGAGCAAGAAGCAGTCCGTGGTCGCTTGTTCACCATCCAAGACGTCATGCAAAGCACAACTCGTGCATGGCTGCAGGTTCGTAACAACCTCTATAAGCCCTAACATTTAGTCAACTCTCGCAACATTAATTATTTTCCGCCTTTCATTACAGGATAGAAGTCTAACAGTCACACATAATCTAGCTGTCTTTGGAGGATGTGGGCTAGTTCTTTCCATCATCACCGGGCTATTTGGAATCAACGTGGATGGAATTCCGGGCTCAGCGAACACGCCATACGCATTCGGCCTGTTTGCTGGGGTGCTCTTCTTCTTAGGTGCAGTGCTGATTGTGGTTGGGTTGATCTATCTCGGGTTGAAAAAGCCCGTAAAGGATGAACAGGTTGAAGTTAGGAAATTGGAATTGGACGAGTTAGTGAAGATGTTCCAGCACGAGGCGGAGACTCACGCCCAGGTCCATAAGCACGTCTCTCGGCATAATTTGCCCCCTACGGCTGGCGATAGGTTTACGGATGATTCAAATTATGTTCTTATCCGTTGAGATATGAAATATGAAATTGACAGCTTACAAGTATGTTTCTCAGTTCTAATTTGCTCAAATGAGAGAATGGGATTCGGTACTAAGTATTACGTATTCCTTAACCCACTTAGCTTTGTTATTTTGTATGTTTCAGTGCAGTCTAGATTAATTTCGTTTCAAAAGTAAATTAAAAAAAATTGAATCAATAATTTGTAGTATACAATTTAGTTAATATTAAAATATTATTAATATTTTTTTAAAAATATTTAACAATTTATTAAATTATTATTATTTTTATATAAAAAATTGGTCTTATTCATTAAATTCAGTTAATTTCTTACCATTTTTTTTTTTATTTATTACAACAATTTTTACAATTCTATTTTATCTTAATAATTTCTCCATTTAACAAATAGTACGGTATAAATTTGAAGTATTTTTTTATCATATAATTTTTTTTAAATGAACATTTTATAATAATATGTACTATACTATTTTAAAAAGAAAATACATATTTTTATTTTTTTAAATGCAATTTTTGTATTTGAGTTTTCAAAAAATTTAAAAAGTCAAATTTAGTTATATTTTATAAAGAGAATTCATCAAACTCCATAAACTTTTAAAATCTATTATAATCCATAGACTTTTGAATACTTACAGATTTTTTAAGACTTTTTAAAACCCTATTTGAATACCTCCAGATTTTAATGGACTTTTAAAAGTCCGAATTGAATACACCTAAACTTTAAAAGTCAATTAAAATCTTATAGACCCTTAATTGAATACATCACCCTTAGTCTTAATTGACTAAGAGTATATTTGTAATTACTCTCTAGTTTTTAATTTTTCAAATAATATTAATAAAATAATAGTAATATATTTTTTTAAAATAACTATATATATTTTTTGATTATTTATTTAATTTTAAATAGTAAGAAATTACTCCTATTATTAATTTCTATAAAATCCAAATAAAAATTAGAAAATTAACATCTCAATTAAGTATGGTGCACTTGTAATTACTACATTTAATTAAAGTTGTATATACTATACAATTTCTTTGTATGGAGTATTATATAATTTAATAAAATTAATTATTTAGTTGAAATTGTAATGATATTAAACTTAAAAAAATACTCCAACCTGAAATTGGAAATAATAATAATAATAATAATAATAATAATAATAATAATAATTAAAAAAAAAATTATATGTTTAATAGTTATAGTCTCCTTTAAACTAATATTTTTGATAATACACTTGATTACTGCAATATGTTATACTTATTTTTTTTCATAAATATTAATTATGTGCATTTTACGTGCATTTTACTATTACGTGCATTTTACTATGATAATTATTTATAATTTATTTGTATTTTACTATAATAATTTATGTGCAATTCCTTAACATAAATATTTTTGTGTATCTCTAAATTATTTTAATAATTTCAATCCAACAAAATAAAAAAATTAATATATTATAAACTAAGTGATCATTTAAATACATCCAAAATATGAATGCTTGCAAATCGATTGCTATATTTTGGTCTCAATTTATGGAGGATATATTTATATACTTGGACATCATATTTCTTATTTTTCTTCACATCATATTAAATATACTTGGAGCATGTATCAACTTTTCTTCAGATCATATTATGGAGGATATATTTATATACTTGGAGCTTTTCTTCACGTCATATTTATGGAGGGTATGTATCAACTTTTCTTCACATCATCATATTTATGGAGGATATATAATTATTTATAATTCATTTGTATTTTACTATAATAATTTATGTGCATTTAAATGATCCCTTAACATAAATATTTTTGTGTACCTCTCTAAATAATTTTAATAATTTCAATCCAACAAAATAAAAAAAATTAATATATTATAAACTAAGTGATCATTTAAATACACGTAGTTAAATGATAATTATTTATAATTTATTATATTTATATATTATGATAATTATTTATAATTTTTTATTATTTAAAAAAAATATATTGTTTTTTTAATATTATTATTATAATTTTATTGTGTATTATTGTACACTTGATAACATGCGATAACGAAAAATACCAATAATTTGATAGTCAAAATCATCTCCAATCGAATATTAAAATTTAAACTAAAAAATAAATTTAATTTTAAATTTACAATAATTTGACTCGAAAAACCAATACTCAAATTTAAAAAAATAATTTATTTTAATTATTAATGATATGATTATTAAATATAATTATATTAAGAAAAATATTAAATAAAAAATTAAAGAAAAAGTTTGATAACTCATTTTTATTCATTTGTAAAAAAAAATAATTATTTCATAAATAACAAATAGTTTTTTGTTTGTCATTCATATATTAAAATATTTTTTTTTGGTATAAATTGGAGATGATATAAGTAAATCTTAGGTGACCAAAATTTATATCTAAGTATTAAGCAGAGTATAAACGATAAATTTATTTAATTAAAAAACTTAAATTCCGCTGCTTATTTTAAAATAAAATTTTTAAAGTAATATTGTGTTAAATAAATTCTGATTCGAAATGGACCATTGGTACGGCTGGGGACGGAGGGAGTATTACCAAAGCTTGGGTTTTCGAATCCGAATTAGGGTTTCTCTACTCCGCTGATAAATTTCCAATCGCCATTAATATCATCTTTCGAAGGCTTCACGTTCTTCGACAATGAACGTGTAGTTTTCACTCTCAGTAATGATTTTAGGGTTCCTAATCATCAGAAATCGATTCCTTATTTAGAGGAAGACATGGCGGAGGACGTGGCGGTGATGCCAGGCAATAGCTCGAACGCCTGCTGTGCTGCGGTAAATTTTAT
>JACOMQ010001113.1:0-32383 GCA_014843705.1 Euphrasia arctica
ATATATATATATATAGATATGTATATATATATATATATATATATATATATATATATATATATATATATATATATATTTTTTTTTAATATCAGTTCATTTAAACAAGAGGCCTTGGGCCTATGCCCAAGGCCGACCTTGATGTCTAATTATCTCAAGTATGCAATCTACGTAGCCTCTCCTCCACCAGCAATGGTTTCGTCATCCTCTATGCCCTCGCCATCATGTGTGATCTCAGTAGGCTCTCCAACATCTGGTACGACCTCGATCGCTATATCCTCAGCTGGAGCTTTGATCTCTGGTACGACCTCAGTCGCTATATCCTCAGCTGGAACCTCGATCCGAGCTCCTCCTGCACCGTAACGGTATCGAACAATATCATATCCATCTATTTACACGAATTCCATGAAAAACTCAATTGCATTGGGATACTTCATAGTTTTAAAAACAAAAGGTTATAAAAATATTTTACGAATTGATACAGTATTTATATATTAATTTTACTTACCACAAGTATCTTGTCGGAAGTAAGCCGTCCGTACATCGCCCACAGGAGCTGAGAAACGGCACTGCACATGTCAATGCCAATGACATGGGCTGAACAACATGGTCCCTTCAAGCTCGGATCACGGGTGCCAGAAGAGCAAATGATATCAGCACACTGTATACGGCGACAGTCAACTCCACAACCACGAATGGATTGAACTAAAATGAATTAATTTAATTATAAAAGTAATAATATAGTTCTTAGAAATTATTTAAAAAAATATTAATAATATTTTAGTATTAACTAGATTATATGCTTTGAATTATTGATTTAAATTATTTTTTATTTATTGTAATTTACTATGAAACAAATTTAATGATTTGAAATGATCGAAATTGAATTAAAATTAATTAAAATTTACTATGAACGAGTCTGAACTGAGCTGAAAATGATCGAAATTGAAGTAAAATTAATTAAAATTTGGTTTTAAAGAATTTGTCCTTAATCTTAAGTTTTTAAAATTAAGTTTATTAAATTTTATTTTATTAAACTAATGGATAAATATATTATTTTTATTAAATTACTTAATTTTGTCTAAGGTTGATGAAAAAGTTTTAAAGTCAAATAAGCATATTACTTTACTTTGAATATTTTGACACTTGAGATACACGCAATTTCAATAGTATTTTCATTAATTTTCAAATAATGTGGAATTGTGTTCGTATGATTTTATTTATTTATTTGTGCACATTTATTTTTATTTCCATATTAATTTTCAATTTTTAATTTTATTTTTTTTGACATATTTTGTTTAAAAACAATTAATAAGTAATATACTAATATATAAAGTAATTTTAAATTGGATTTAGTAATTTACATTTATCATTTTTCAATTCAAAGTTTTTAATTTTTAATTTGAATGAAAAGAAATATAAAGAAAGGAAGAGAAGGAGGGTCAAAGAGTTAGGGGTGTAAACAAATCGAATTGAATCGGATAATGCTCTCTCCATATTTTTAATCATATTTTTTTGGTGGATTCAGAGCGGAGCGAATGATGATCGAATGCGGATACAAATGCGGATTATATCGAACTAAGGATTCAAATCGGAAACGGAACGGATTCAGACTGAATATAGACAAATATTATCGAATAAGTAAAAATATTATCCCTCTCTTTTTTTTTCTTTTTTGTTAATATAAAAATAATAAATAAATAAATAAGAATAAAAAATAAATGTCTATTGAAGTGGAACGACATAATTTTCCTTTTTATTTATTTATATATGAGCAAATAAACTTTTCAAAATGATTATTTTCTTTTTTTATTTATAGATAATGAATTAAAATATTTTTTTTATAATTAATTAATTTTTTAGTATTTACATTTATTGATTAGTGTGTTTCTATATTCTTTTTGGATTTTTTGTGTAGTATTTTGAAGATATTGTTTTATGTGTAAATGCAACAAGTTTAGGAAGATAGGTAATGGCATGCGGATGTTGTGATTACGACATGATTGTATAGTGTTATTTTATATAATGACAATTATTAAGTTAATGAGTTAATGGGATAGTGACAAACTTTTTGGGCTAATTATAACTGAATAATCTGAATTAAGAAAGTCAGATAATACTCATAAGAAAGTCAAATAATTCGCATCCGCCGAATAATAGTAATATCATATCCGTCGAATATCCGCACGGACAATATCTGTATCCCCATTCATATTCGGCGAATTCATATAATCGAATATCATATTCTAAAAAACGAATGCGGATGCAGAGCGAAAATTATCCGTACCATTTACACCCCTACAAAGAGTAATAGCAAAATTCAACATGATTTTTTTAAAAATAACAAAAATACCATTGAAATAAAGTGTATCGTAAGTGTCATCGGATTCCGATTAAAATTGTAAGTTAGTGCAATTTTTCAATAGCTAAAAAGAGTAATTGAAAAAACTTAAGTCATTAAAGTGCTCTAACTTCACATAATTTTTCTCTTATTTTTATTAAATTACTTAATTGCGTCCAAGGGAGATGAAAAAGTTTTAAACCGAAGTCAAATAAGCATATATTCACTGAATATTAATTAGCCACTACAGTCTACATATATATATATTATTATATAATACAGTACAAATATCATTTTTATATTTATATTTTCATCCTTTTCACGATACAATGAATTGCACCCCTCAAATAAAATACCCTTGTGTACAATGAACCACCCCATATTGATGAAAGTGTTGATTAAAACACAAAAATCCATTTCGATCCTTCCGATGCATGCAAATAAAACAAACATCTCTCCTCATTTGGCATCCCTTTCTAGAAACATTACACTTATTGTATTTTAATAATTCGAATTAATCTAAAAAGTCAAAATTCCATATAATTACATTATACTATAAAATTTGGTCTAAAGTTTGCATAATTTTGAATTAAAGCATACTCTTCTCTTCGTTCATCTATCTATCTATCAATCAATCTGTTTCTCTCAACAAATAGGTAACATGCCTTTGAGGTTAGGACACGACGACGAACAAAACATCGGAGCAACACTACTCCAAAACCAGCAGCTTCCGTTCGATTCAGATTCATCATCGGAAGGAATTCTTAGATACATCGATCAGATGCTCATGAATGAGGACACGGACGACAACACACACGCGCTTGAAGCGTCCTCCGATTTTCAAGCCAAGGTGAGATCTTTTCATGAGCTACTCGACCAAAAATCCCCTATCATCGGTACTAGTGATGCTAGAGGGTATCTACTTGATCATGTAGTCGACGATCAAACTTATTTTTTGAATAGACTTCGATTGCTCAACCCTCTATCGAGTCATGATCATATGTATAGTAATGTCAAAGGAGAAGCCGAGCATATCAGCGAGAAGCTGCTCGTGGTCCCCACAGAAAAATTCGACGACGATGTTCTTAATGTTTATACACGTGGGGGCCGTGAAATGGAATTCGCATCATGCTTTGAAGACCCGAATATTCCATACAACAAGGAACATCTGAGTGATGGGGAAGAGATGAAAGCAAGAAATTGGTGTGGTAAGAAGAAACACAAGGGCGCTTCGATGATATCAAACATATTTAGCCGCAAATGAATGTTCATCTTCGAAAATGGAAATAAGAGTTTTCATCTTTTATAATAATTTTACAACTACGAAATTAGTTCTTGTTCTTTGGTTTTCATTAGTAGTCAGAGGTAGGAGGTGTTTTTTACCTCTAAGCTTTGAAAAATCTCTTAATTAATATATCACTTGTTGCAAATTAAAGTGTGATAATAACAATTAAAAAAAAATCAAATAAAAAGTATTGTGTTACAATTCATGGACCAAGCCCTAGATCTGCCATTTGCGTCAAATCCGAGAATTTGAGGCTCTCCTAAAATATTCTCACACAAAGTTCAAAAATATAATAGATGACTAAAACAAAAAACTAAAATATTGGAAAAAAATCACGCGTGAAGAAAAAATATATAACAATTATCGAATCAATGAGATTATAAATACAAATAATCTCTAGATTAAATCTTACAACTGTTACCACATAAATCTCTTTATAATAATTGCTCTCTAAATATTCGATGCTCTCAATTGGTCTCATATATAAAATTAACTATGTAAATCATATTTATAATTGTAAAAAATCCACGAAACAAGTAATCAATAATAATTAATAAAAAAATTATATTCCTAATAGACTTCTAATCCCTCAAAAAAATACTACTATAAATTATTACTTTTGTCCAGAGAAATGGTCACACTTCCTTTACAAATAACAAATCAAGTGTGACCATTAATATGGAACATAATGAGTATTAATTTGGCCGGACAGCAAGCAATGAATTATGAATTTGGAACATTGAATTTGGACTTCGGCTGGACTTGTGTCAATACATATACATTTTGGACTATTATGAAATTTTGAGTATCAAATTTTTGATATTAGTTATGAAATGTGTGCTCAATTTGACATTTAATTTTTTATTATTTTTTTTTAAATATATATGTGACTAAATTAAATAAAAATATGTATCGTGGTGAGACTACAAAAGTAAATTTTTTACTTTGCATTGTTATGAGATGCAAGTATAAAATGATAAGTACCTAACCCCTTAAGGATGGGTACACCATTAATATGCTCTTTCATTTACTATATTCATGTACTCTCTCTGTCCCAGATTTATAGGCACGTTGACTTTTTTTGACCGTCGAATGCATATGATAAATAGTATACAGAAATTATGAAAAAATTACTAAAATAAAATTTAACTATTAAATTTTATTTTAGTAATTTTTTCATAATTTTTGTATACTATTTATCATATGCATTCAACGGTAAAAAAAAGTCAACGTGTCTATAGGTTTGGGACGGAGGGAGGGAGTATATATCTACATTCAATCCTAAGTGGACAATTTCACCTCTATTGCAACTTTTAACTTAATCATATGACTATAAATGAATGCGTTATATCTAATGATCAATATTTATTATAAGTATGCTTTTAGATTTAATTTCAATTCATTTTAATTCAGATCGTCATTTTAGATTTAAGTGTGCTTATATAGGATTCATTACCTAAGTTTACATTAAGGTAAAGTAGTGATCAGCATTAATAGTCAAGATGTTAAAATAGGATTTCACGAGAAGTTGTTTATATAAGATCATGTCACTGAGTAATTAGTGTTTAATTAGCCTTAAAAATACTACTACCCACTTTTAAGAACCTATTATACTTTTTTTAATCTTAACTGAAATTTACTATGGTGGGTGAGGGTATATACTTGTTTTTTTTTTGTTTTTTTTTTCTTTAGTAATTGGCTGTGATGTGTCGGTGATGATTTTTCAATCTTGATTACCTCATCAACTCATAGGATAATTGGGTTCGCCAGTAATCTCAACGGTAAAACCAACAAGAATACGACAATGTCTCTGGTTGGTGACTCATCACAAGAAAATTGTCGATAATTTCGAGCATAAATGAAGACTTTTGTTGACTTTTGGGGTTTGAAGTCCAAATCGAAATTGAAAAGAAGTAAAGCGGAATTAAAAGAAACATAACAAAGAAGAGAGAGCACGTAAGAGACAGGAAAGCTGACGCATTAATCGGTTGCTCATATGCATGCTCGGTTACTAAAGTAAAACGAAAGAATAAAGAAATAAAGAGCGCGGAACAAACAAAAAAGCTGACGCATGAATTGGGCGGCCTTACGTCATGATTGAAGCATGAATTGTTATTATAAACTTCATTTACTAAGAGCATTACATTTTCTAAGCATTTCACTTCCTCAGAGCTAGGTACCCTAAATTCTGTATTCATCAACATTTTCTTGAAGCATTTTTCATGTGTAATAATATTACTCATGTCACTATATATCTATCTTGATAGGAATATATAATATGGATCCAATTAGTTTCCATGCTAACTCTTCTAACGGATACGTGCCCAATTTTGTGGTAACATACCCTGGGCAGAGCTTACCCTTGGATTGCGATTCATCATCATCAGAGATTCTGAGATATATTGATCGGAAGCTCATGGAAGAGGACAAGACATACGCGTTTCAACCCTCGTTGGATTTTCAAGCCAAGAAACGATGCTACGACGCTCTTTGCCAAAAATACCCTTCTCGAGATGATAATAGTAACTACTCCTATTACTTTGATAACACTAACTTAACGACTAGTATCCGTGACCCTTCCGGTTTTCTAATCGACCGTGCAGTCGATTTGAGTCGACAATCGTGCAATAACTCCTCTGTTCCTAATTGTAAGTTGTTGGATATTAACGAAGCTGCAGTGGGATACGACGATCTGCCCGAGGAATTCGACGACGAAGACGTGTGCGATGTTTACACGCTCGGGGGACGAGAGAAGGACTTCACCGCTTGCTTCAACGACCTCAAAATCGAGGCGGCCAACAAGAAGCAACCGAAGAAAAAACAAAAGACGGGAGTACTCATGGAATCGGTCGATCTCAAAAGTCTGCTGATGAATTGTTCGAAATCTGTGGCCTCGGACGATCGTCGGGCGGCCTTTGAGTACCTGAGACAGATCAGGGAGCACTCCTCTCCTATCGGAGACGGGAATCAGAGGCTGGCTCATTATTTCGCCAACGGGATAGAGGCGCGTTTGGCCGGAGAATCTCCGGTCACCGGAAAACCGACCGCTTCCGACGCCTTGAGAGTCTTTTGCGTTTCCCTCATGTGTTCTTGCTTCTTGCATCCGGAAGGTCTCGGATTTCGCTTCCAACAAGGTGATCGCCGCCCGATCGAAAAAGGCGAGCAGAGTCCACGTCGTGGATTTCGGAATATCGTACGGTTTTCAGTGTCCGCTTTTCATCCGGCGCTTAGGGGGACGGGAAGGCGGGCCCCCGAAGCTCCGGATTACCGGAGTCGACTTTCCGGCGGAGAAAATCGAGGAGACGGGAAGTCGGCTGGCTCGTTATGCGAAAGCGTTCGGAGTTCCGTTTGAGTATAACGCAGTAGAGCGCGATTGGGAAGGTGTTAGAGTTGAGGATCTAAAGATCGAGGAGGGGGAGTTTGTTGCGGTCAACTGTTTGTACGGTTGCAAGAAGTTGAGAAACGAGAAGGGGGATTCGGAGAGTTCGAAGAGTAGGGTTCTTGAGATGATTCAAAGGATAAACCCAGATATCTTCGTGCACGGGATAGTGAACGGGGGTTACGGGGTTCCGTTTTTCTCTAGTCGGTTTCGGGAGGCTTTGTACTACTTCTCGGCTCTGTTCGACATGGTGGATACGGTTGTGCCGAGGGAAAGGCCCGAGAGGATGGTGATAGAGAGGGATATGTTTGGACGGGAAATTATGAATGTGATAGCGTGTGAGGGGTTGGAGAGAGTGGAGTGGCCGGAGACGTATAAGCAGTGGCAATTTCGTCATTTGGCAGCGGGGTTCAGGCGGGTTCGATTCGGAAAGGAGTTGATCGACTCTTTGATGAGCAAGGTGGGAAATCGTTACAATGGAAATTTTGTAGTTGATGAAGATAGTAAGTGGCTTTTACTAAGTTGGAAGGGCAGGATAACTCATGCTATATCATGTTGGCAACCCTCAAAACATGCATAATTCACTATGTATATTGGAACAATCTTGAAAATGTCAATCCCAACCCTCAAAACATGCATAATTTACTTGTTTTTTCTTGATTCACACTTGTTATATAGCCTTCTTCAAAGCCTTGATCTTAAATGTGATTTCAATTGTTCGGTTATGTGGTGATTGAGGTAGCAAATATTGAGCTCTGTTTTTTGAGCCAGAATCAGCTTGATTGATCAACACATAATAATTTGATTCATGCATTGATCATTAGAATTGAATAAGTCTTAACCTAGTCAACAACAAAGTGATTTTTTTTGCACGCCGAATCAATTCTTGATTGAGCTGCTTTAACTGAAAAACTATTCATCTACAAGACCACACAACCCTCACTACTCATCCTATATTAATCAAAGCACCATCACCACTTTATATCTCTATAAGATTTGAATAACTGTTATTAACCTGAAAAGTACATAATAACACAAGACTCACGCGCATGAATCGACATTCCACTTTCATTCCAAGGACATTTGTATATAGTGTGTTCATACCCAAATGTGCAGATCCTTATATCAGTTCTAATTCTCCATAAGTTGGGGGTTAGAGTTCAATTTCCAAGTCTCAATGCATAAAAATGACATAAAACCAAACCCAAATAAACTCCACTTTCATAATACTCCCAAATCAAATCCAAATCCCAAAACTAGTCGTCTATCCAGCCCCGGATCCAGAACATCGGGACCAAAACTCCACAACCTCCAACTTAAAAAACATGACCCATGAACCCAAATAGCATGATTGAAAGGTTGAGTATGTGTAGAGTATCTCACATTGGAGTATTAAACATGTGGGTCTGATGTCTCACATGTCTATAGAATCTTTTTGTCCCGCGTTGAAGAGTAGAAGGTATATAAATATATTCATACTTGAAGCAATGGAAGAATAAACTGAAAGCTTCATGGAAAAGAACATGAGACATGGATTGGGATTTATTTGGTGAATTTTTGAAACTCTCAATATAGAGGTGTTCCCATAAGTGACAACCCATAAAATCTTTGTTATTATAGAATCTTCATGCGAAGGAAAATATGTACATATAAGGAATGAGCACAACTTCATTCAGCCCGGTGATTAAAAAATACAGAATGGTACTGTAAGATTATTTCCAGACAATTCGCTTTGGAGAAAAGCGAACTTATTGATATTTTTCCAGCATGGTTTGGTTTTCAAATGTTTGACTATCTCCGTTTATGAGATATAGATTCTATCAAATTATTATAAATGTAACTTCAATTTCTATATATATAAACAAATTATAACAGGTTAGAACCACCGCCATCAAAGTAATTTTACAACTGACTTAGGTCCCCCCATCGCAATCCCTAAGTACTGATATCGTTTCCCAAGATAAAGAGGTATAGTCATCCATTTCCATTATGTTTAAGTGGTTAATACCACATGAAAAATTTCTATGATGATCATTGCCTAAGTAGTTGGTAGCAGGGTTAGAACCGCCCCAATCGGAGAGGTTTTACAATAGGATCAGGTTCGACAATGTCACCCTAATTACTGAAATTGGTGCTCAAAACAGAGAGGTCTAGTCTAGAAATTCAAGGACCATGATGCTCAAGTATTCAGTACAATATGACAAACTTCCACGATATCGGTTTACCCTCTAGGTTAAATGATCGAGCATATCTATACCAAGTTCAAATTCGTTTCTCATACGGTAAGAACTCGTATTAAGTACAATCAAGACAGAAAAAAACACAATCATAGATGAAGCATGTAAAACAAACTCAGCTTCGAAAAACTCGTTTAATATCACCACAAATATTGAAGTATCATTCAAAAAGTCCAGCAAAACCTAAACAACTATAGAACAATAGGAAAATGTAATTAGAATTTAGAAACATTACCGAAATCCACGGATTTCAACTCCAACCGATGATCTCAATCAACCCGTTTCGGTTTCTCGTAAATAGGCAGCGCAAGAGAATCAGGGAATTTCAAGTGCAAGCATCGGATCCCACTCCATCTCTTCGGAACAACACCCAGCACACCATCGATAGCCACAAACACATTCTCCACAATTTCTGCACTTTCATTAACGCCCAACTTCCCTACCCTAATTGCGCTGCAAGTACCACCGCTCAGACACAGCAGGCTCGATTTGAACGCGTTCTCGATCTCCTCCTTCCAATTACTGCCGTCGGGATTCAAGTCCAGAGGCACCGGGATTTTCCTCCTCTTCCGGTAGAAAACCTTTCCTAGTGCGTTGGGAAGCGAAGGGACGGCGTCTTGAGCAGCGAAGAACACGTCGAACGAGTCGAAGAGTTTCTGCTTGGATTCGAAGGTTCTGTAATCGGATTTGAGCTTCGCGACCTTGATGACGCGTTTGAAGAAGGGGATGCCTCGAGCGGCGAGGACTTTGTTGGCTGACTCGGTGGTGATTTTTCTGCCGTCGACGATGAGGCAGGCGGAGAGATCTGGAGAGAGGAGAGAGTGGCGGAGGGGGATACGGTGAGGAACGCGGGTGCGTTGTTTGGGAGGGGCTTTGTTTAGGGTTACCGAGAGGTATATGAAATCATCAGATTCGCCTTCATGGTCAATCTCGTGATCGGGTTGTGAACTTGATTTCTTCTGCTTCCACTTGAGGAGGGCATTTACTGATTTACGAACTGCATCTTCCTTGACTATATCCGTAGATGAGAAAACTGCCATGGCGGATGGAAGCGGCGGCGGCGGCGGCGGCAGATGGATTGACACAGTCTAAAGCAGAGTGTGGGAAACGAAGGTTACAAATTGAAGTCGACGATATATTCTTTAATTGCAGAATGGTCCTCTCTGCTTAGGTTTAAAATAATTTTAAGGGAGTTGCTATTTGCACCCCTAAAAATGATAAGTACACCACTTACTGCATACACCTATTTAAATTATAAATCTTTTTATAAGTTTTACTTAATAAACCCCTTAAACTATCAATAATACCCTTTAAAAAAAATAACAATACATCGTACCTTTTAATCTTTTATGTTTATATAACATTATTAAATCAAAATCTGCGTTAATTTAAAAAAAAAATTATTACCACTGTTCATTAATATTAAAAAAAACATATAAATTTTCAATATTATTCAAACTCAAATATAAAAAAGTTTGTTTTAAAATAAATTAAAATAAAATAAATAAAAATAATTTAAATTAATAATTTTAAGTATACAGTCTAGTTAATTTCACAATATTATTAATATATTTTTTAAAAATATTTAATAATTTATAAGAATTATTATTATCATTTAATTTCACAATATTATTAATATTTTTTTTTAAATATTTAATAATTTATAAGAATTATATATTAATTAACACAATAAATCAAAATCTACGTTAATTTAAAAAAAATTATTATCACTTTTAATTAATATTTAAAAAAAATTATAAATCAAAATCTGCGTTAATTTAAAAAAAATTATTATCACTATTCATTAATATTTAAAAAAAATCATAAATCAAAATGCGTTAATTTAAAAAAAAAATTATTATCACTGTTAATTAATATTTTAAAAAAATCATATAAATTTTCAATACTGTATTATTCAAACTCAAATATAAAACTATACATATATATATATACACACAAAATATAAATTAACTACAAAAAATAAAATAAAAAAATAAAAAATAAAAAAAACAAGAATTTAATAATATAAATCACTTCCAATTCTAATTCTTCCTTGTCCATATATGCATAGAAGCGAAAAAAACAAAAAAAAAACTTGCGTAAGAAATGAAAAAACAAAAAAAGACTTGGTATGAAATTTAAAGAGTGAGCAAAAAAAATAAAAAAATAAAAATCTTTAAAGTTGCGGTAGAAAAGAAGAAGAGGGATGTATGAGAATTAATTATATAATTAGGTTAATAGGGATATAATTGACTTTTAACTAAATAATATAATTATGATTATAATTGAGTCGGTGTACTTATCATTTTTGGGGGTGCAAATAGCAACTCCCTAATTTTAATTTAATTAATTAAAAAACTGTAGGTAATACAGTACTAAGTACAATTAATAATTACAATTAACTATTTAGAGAATTGAACTTGAATTTATTTTAAAATAAATAAATAAAATTAAGTAAAATTGATTAAAAGTTTAAGAATTCAAAAAATATTAATTGTGTATTTGTATCTTATCACAACAAATATGAATATTTTTTGATTATATCAAAATTATTCTCAAAAATTCTAGATAGTAATTTTTAAAATAAAATATTATTTTGTTAATCATATTAATTGTTCAATTATATTTACGCACATATAACTTATAATTTTAATAAATGAAACTTAATTTCATAACAATATTTTTTTTTTAAAAAACATAAGAATCAAATTAATTATAATTATAATTAAATATTAAATGCAAACCATAAATTAAAAAAAAAAACAAAGAACGGTGGTGAGTAATACTCCTAATAAAGAATGAATGGGAGGCTGAATATGATTTTTTTTTTTTTTTGAATTGTTCACTAAAAATTGAGGTAAATATCTTAATACATCCACAAGAAGTTTATACTAAAGTTATTTTTAAGGTATTTTAAACTCAGTTTGAAGTCTCATTAAAATCTTCTAAAGAAGTGTGAATTTAATGGTGAAAATAATATTTTCACAGTTGTAAGGGATGGATAGTAAAAAAAGAATGTCAATTTACTATATCTTGCAGTTTTAGAAATTTTGAAAAGACCTCATTCAACGGTAAAGTCTTGTGTAGCCATTGTATCAAAGTGATGTAAGAGATTGTATCAAAGTCTTGTGTAGACATTGTATCAAAGTGAAGAGAAATTTCACTTATAAAAAATATACCTCAACAAATATATTAGAGAGGTAGACAAAAAATGCACGAGTTGATAATGTTGTGCAAGACAATCATGGACACAGTCACACAACAATATTGTAAAGAACCCAAGGTTAAAACAAACTTCTCGATATAAAAGTTTATGTTCTAAGTTGTTCGACTTGCATCAAGAGCATATGCAAGCGAGAAGACATATGGGGCAATGGATATACAGTAAAACCTCTATAAATTAATAGCCTCGGGACCGTGAAATTTTATTAATTTAGAGAGGTTATTAATTTATCGAGTATTTTTTTTCATTTAAAAGACCAAGTCGGGACCGAATGATTCTATTAATTTAGAGAGGTTATTAACCAATCGAGTATTAATTTATAGAGGTTTAACTGTAGAAGTTGATAAGTTAGTAAAGATGAATAAATATGTTACGTGCAGAAATAAATGGTGGAAAAAATGTGGAAGTTGAAGTCCCAAAAAATGATGTGTTTGATTGTTCTAATGACGAAACTTTTACAAATGCAATGAGATTTAAAAAAATGACCAATCGTGAAAAACGTCAAACAAAAGAAAATTTTGAAACCCAATTAAAAAAAAATCCGCAAAAGTTTGATATTTTACAGTAATTGAAGTCATTATTTATTCTTTGTTAAATATAATCATTATTGTCATCTTTGCATTTTTTTGGTTACTACAGAATAAATAAAGAAGTGATGCAACAAACCAAACTCATGAACTTTATTCACACTATTTGATTCTAATGAGCTTCACAAGTTTAATTTTATACTATTATTTATTTCTATCAATTTCTTATAAACTCGTGTTTATGATGTATAATAATTGTAGTATATATGTCACTGCTCTTTTATATTAAGGGTATGAGCTAAGCGTGCATTTCGTCGACTATTACATCTTTCATCGTCTCTGGATTGTAAATATATGAGTATAATTATATTGATGTTACTTTGACAGATGCCTGAAGATATGCAAAACCAAATGTTTTGGATGCCTTAACGAATATTTTTTTTGAGTCAAGTTCACGAGAATTTTTCAAATCAAATATCATCGACCAAATTAAAATAAAAGAAAACCTAATGCATAGATGTACATATTAGATTGTTTGTAGTGCAAAAAATACTTTTGTAGACACTTTTGTATTTTTTTAGTGCTTGTACAAGTAGAATTTAAATCATTTGATGTTTTTGTTGATTTAAATTCATTTGGTACTTTTAAAACAACAATTCCATTTGAATTTAAGAAATGAAATTACACCAATAAGTCCAATGGAATATAATAATTAAAAGATCAATCAAACAATCCGTAGGTTCCAATGAAACAATTCAATTTGGTATAATAATTGGTGATAGGTGAACCTTCAACTATTTTGAGTAACAATTAAATACTAGTACAAAGTATAGCTCTTTAACCTTTAGAAAAAAAAAATAAAATGTTGGAGATAAATGACCTAATAAAAGAACCCAAGAGATGAGAGTAATTTTGGTTTGTAAAGAAATACAGTATATAGTAAACACGAGAGATTTTGGTTTCTTAAAAAATACAGTAAATAATAATTAAAATATTGACAATAAAACGCCTATTTAAACAAAACTCATCCCAACCTCTGTCTATTCCAAATACATATTGCCGAGGAGGAGGATGGTTGGCTTAATTCTGGGCGGTGGAGCTGCTACCCCGCGCTTGAGCGTGACTCACAAACCATACTCGGAATTGTTCCAATCGCACCGACACTTGTCTATTGTCCATCTCCAATCCCCCAAAATCAAAATTAGGGCTTTCTCTGCCGAAAACCATATACTACTACAGTCGTCGGCCTATGCGCGGAAGAGAACCATCGATTTCGGCGTTGATCACAGAGGGAATAGATTCACCATCGGAGATGTTGTCAACAATTTCAATCAACCTCAAATTTTTCTTCAAACTCTCAGAGTTGCCTTAATTGGAATCTTACAGGTTTTTCTTGTTGTGCTTAATTTTTTTTTTATTGTAGTGATAATGTTGTGTTTATGTCGTAACAGGAGGCGGCTATCTTTCTAGTGAAGGTTTCGTTTGTGGCATCTCTTGCTGCCTCCAGTGCCGCCGGACTCGCTGTGGCAGTTTTGTCGCTCCCCTTTTTGCTGTACTGAATTTTCTTTAAGTTTTAATTTGACTCTAGAAATACTTATAATTTAATCGTTTTCGAAAAGCTGGTAGCCATTTTCTCGACTGATGCATCTCTCACTTTCCTTCATCCAGATTGTTTTGCATGGAAATAGGAGATTATGTACTGAGAACAATTCCTTTCGTAATCAAGATATTATTTGGTGGCATGCTGCTTGAATTTGTAAGAAAAAAAAAACCTTTTTAACTATATATGATTTCTGTGATTTTGGTTGCTTCATATGTTTCAAAGATAACTTTCGTAGTAAAATTCCCTTTTTTTTTGCTTCAGATTTTTTTTTATGTATTCGGGAAGAGTGGCGATCCCAATCAGGGTATTGAAGAAAAGAGGTGGAACATGGTAATGATATATGTGTATGATATTGATTTTTGCGATGTTCCATTCTTGTGGAATCCTAAACAAATATTGTATTAGTTAGGAGGTTCTATGATGTATGTATATAAGCTTGTTAATGATTGTGGTTGCTAATAATTGCCAAGCATGCTTAACAAGAATATATATCTAATCTTCTTTGATCATATATATGCAGATTGGACAATACATAGCTCTGAATGGCGGTGTTGTCACAGCCGAAGAAGTTGCTCCTTATCTTGATCCTCAAAATATTGAAAATATGGTACGTAATAATATGGACAATTGAGATGATAACCACCATGCATTATTTTGGAAACGTTAGTTTTTAAAGATGTTTTCTAATGCAACTGGTTTTGAGGCAGCCTTTCAAATGCCATTTAATAATAATCAATTAGTATATAGTATATTTATATATAAATATATAGAGATAATATCATTAAATGTCTCGTAGTATAGCCTGATTCCACATTTAGTCTTTTAAGTTTATGAAAAATTAAATCTCGTCATATTTCACGACTTTTAGTAGAATTTCGAACGGTGGTCGTATCTAAAGTGTATTTGATAGCTCACTCTAGGCTCTAGCGTTCTGTCTTGTGTGAAGTCAATTCAATTAAGTAAATGTCACGAAAACATGACTTAAAAAAACAAAATACATTCAATTTTTTTCATATTTGTGTGAATCTTGCTTAGTTGAATAAGTAACAAATAAGACAAACCACTCGAATAAGCATTCACTTAAGTCTCGGATACAACCAACATGCAAAATTCTACTAAAAAACGTCAAATAGGACGAAATTTGATTTCTCATAAACATAAAGGACTAAATGTGGAATCGAGTTTTGTTACAGGACGTTTTGTGATATTATCACAAATTTATATTAGGATATTTTTTAAACTATGTTAATTTTCTCAACCTCTCTCCACCAGGATAATGAGTCATACATGCTACCTGTGCTGAAACTCTTTGATGGTTACTCAAATCTGGATGAAGAGGTCTGCCATTGTTTCTGTTATTAACTACATATTTCTGCTCTTTTTTTTTTCTACTGGGTCGAAGGGATCTACCTCTTCAATTTTTATATACTACGGAATACATCAAAAATCACTAATTTTCAGTGACATACACATACCTTCACACAAAATTCATTTTATTATTTAAGTCAAATAACCTATAACTCATTTTCACATCTCTTTTTGTACTCTCAAAATTTATTTTTAACTTTTTTTTTGGTTATCCGTATTAGATGAAAAAAAATAACACACATGTATGCCATTGAAAATTGGAGACTTTGACTTTAACCTTTATTTTTTATCCATATTATTTTCAAATCAATGCTTTGACAGATTTTCTCTCTGTGAATTCTTATTACTCGTTTAATGATTTTTGATGCACCCATAGGGTAATATTCTTTACTATTTTCCGTCAGTGCATTGCACTCCTCTTCCAAGGAGCCATCGTGGTAAGGAATACACGGGAAGATGGGTTGATCGGGGTATACAAGTTGACAAGTTTTTGAAGGAAACGGAATGGGAACATGAGTAATCACTTTTTTTTTAATCTTAAGTCTTAACTTTGATTAGTATATCATGCAACTCTCCTATTAACATGAGACTTTATTTTGCCAGAGAAGGTGAGAATGTCAACATTACAATTCAATTTGTAGTGAAACTACTCCTTTTTAAAGTAGCATGTTCCATGGTGGGAGCCTTTTCCATTTTGAGGTACGGATGATATACTAGTTTTTATTTTAATATATTTATCATTATACTATTTCGACCCCTCCTTTTTTTGGAATTTAATTGAAGGTATGGTTCGAGATCATTCATGTATTACATGTTTCTTCCCCTGCTTACGGTACGGTCTACTCAAAATACTCTTCTTAGATTTAATCTTAAATTGTGTTAAGGACTAAGGAGTTTGATTTATTTTTTCTTGTATTCTAAATCAGATGTATGTGATCTATGCTGCCTGTTTTGGGGTAATTGCATCTAGAAGACTGTCTTTCATTAAACAACAAAATGCTGAAATCATTAAAAGGAATGAAGCCAGAGAATATCATGCCAAGGCACTTGAATTACCCGATCGTTCTCTAAAGAGCAAGGTAATAATTTCGAAGAAAACATAAATTGCCGTTTTTATACTTATGTTTCATGGTTAACAAGACATGTTAGGTTTCTTCTTGAATATACAGAATGAAAAAACAGTGGGTTAATATAACTTACCGTCTTGCATCCAATATTTTCAGCTTTCAAGTGCCCGTAAAATGGCTCGGGAGGCATCCATCGGCAACCATAGAACTGTTTATAAGAATGAGAAAGATTTATATGAGCAACAAAAGTATGAAAGTCAGGAATGGGATCGAAGATTAGACGAGAGTCGAATCAAAGATAAAAAATTAAAGACAAGAAATAGAACATTTGAAATTAGGTGCGAGTGACTTTGTCGAACATTCAAATTAGGTGTGAGTGATTTTGTCTCTGTTATTGACGTTTATAAATTGAACTCTTGTGTAAAGTTTATAAATTGAACTCTTGTGTAAAGAGAATTTCGCTATGCATGGCTCTCTATACACAACACAAATCCATGAGACAAAAAAATGCAAAGTTCAGGTTGAGAATTTATATTCTTAATATCACTAGTATTTTCTCTGTCCTATATAAGTTGTACAGTATTTATTTTGTAAATTTATATACCCAACACAAATCCATGAGAAAAAAAATGCAGAAAGGAAGTAAGAGATAATTTTGCAAACTATTCGGTAACTAACTTTTTATTATGTAACTAAAGTGAAATTGACCTATGCTAACTCAAATTGCTAATGGAGGAGTTTGAACAACCTTCTAAGGGTTTGAACAACCTTCTAAAAATTGAAAATTGAAGTTTTAACACATCACCGCGTTGATTTTACCTAGTATTAATAGGTAACAATAAATTAGATGAAACACTCATTCTTTTTCCATTAATTATTTACGGGTAGTTTTTTTTAATTTTTTTTAATGCCCGGTCTTATATTTATTTAATTTATATTTGAAGGCATTATAAATAATGAGTAAAGACTATATTATCCTTTGCATAAAATGATATTGTTTTAATTGATTTTTAATACCAAACTATTAAACTAATCAGTAATAATACTTTTATCATATAATTGCGTATGAATAGTTACAATCTATCTACCATAGATTTGTTAGAATATAATTTTTTAAATATATCTATGATAGATATTAGTATTATTATTTTATAATTATTTAATTAACTCTTATAATAAAAAATATTTCATTGCAAACCATACATTTACAATGTACTAATTTTAAAAAAATTGGGTAGCAGTTTTTAGAAGATGAATGCGATAACTGTTGTATTGATATTTATTTTAATTAATTTAATGTATTAATAAATATATTATAACTACAAAGGGTAATAGTGGTGCTTTTAATTTTGACGTGTAAAAAGTATTGGAGGTGTGTATATATTTTATATTTGCTCTCATACAAAAATACCCCTTAAATATTTATACAAATTAATAATATATTATATATAAGTAGTATTATATTTTATAAAATAAATAATTTTTAATTAATATAATTATTTTAATTCTTAATATTTTCATTATAATTTATGTTAAATCTTAAATAAAATGTGCACCAATTTAGATATTGTAAAATTGATATAATTAGTTATTTTAGTGACGGGATGGATGAGGGAGTAGTATATATATTTGATTGTTACATTTTTTTTCTTCATTTTTTTGTTACATTGTTACATTTTTTTTAGAAAGTTGTTTTTCTAACCCCCATCCTCTACTAATATATTTTTTCCTAACATTTCCTAATAAATTAATTTTGACCATTGATTATGTTAAACGGTCAAGATCTCTCCTAATTATCAAATAAAACACAATATTTATCTCAATATCAAAATAAATTCATGATCGAAACACCATCTAAAAAAATAAAATTAAAAAATACCAAAATATGAGAACGTGGTTGAAGCAACAAACACTTAGGATCGTCTTGGATCTCCCGTGACATGTCGTTATTTTTCGTCAAGGATTCCTCCTCGTTATTCACCCCTGTGAAACGTTTTCCGCGAGAATGGCTGCGGGAGAATTGCCCCAATCCGCTAACGACGTTGCGTCGTCGGAATATTCTCCTCCGGTCGATGGTTGATCTGTCCATTCCATCAAATGGCGAAAATCCAGAGAAAAAATGGATAAAATTAGCAAGAAGTGTGGGGGCAAACGAATCGCGAAGACTGAAATCCATTTAAATGAGGAAATCGAGTTATTAAAAATTTGTTTTTATTTTTCATTTTCAACAATAAATCGTTGAAGGTTTTTTCAGACCGGTGGGTGCATGGTGGTTATGTGAGGTGTGCGGAAGATGGACCTGGTTTAGGTTTGGGTTAAGCTTTGGAAAGAAATAAATCACCCCAAACGGACATTTCTAAGCAAAGTTATGTTCCATCAAAGTTTTAGCCAAAAATAGGCTTTTTTCAGTATGCGCTTGGCTGAAGGAAGGCGTAATTCAAGCGGGGAGACTTCGCTGGGGTGTTGCGACTCTATCCAAATGATCCGCGCCCAGCTACAGTACCCAACGACACCCCAAAAGCACTCGTCTCTAGTTGCGTGCTCTTTTTTCTGTTGCGTGCTCTTTTTTCTGCTGTGCGGCTAGTAAAATAAATATTGAATAAGAGTGAAGAAAAAAAATCTTAAATTTTGTGTTTATTTAATGATTAGGAGAGATCTTGACCGTTTAACCAAATCAATGGTTAAAATTAATTTATTAGGAAATGTTAGGAAAAAAAATATTAGTAGAGAATCGTGATCCCAAGTTTTCCATGTTCGACCAGTTATTGCAATTTTACAGAACATTATAATTACACTTTAAAAAATGGTTGAGAAAAAACATCCTGAAATTGGCATAAAGAATGGCCTGGAATTTTCGCAAAGCACTGGAAGACTCGAGCTGTAACTGAAGAAATCTATTCCCGAAATATTGATCAGAAAATAAGTGAGCTGTGACTGTGAGCTCCGACTGTGTGTGTGCGAGTCACATGGTTTGCGGGGAGAGAAAAGATGGAAAACTGAAAATTAGGAAAGTGATATTGAATTGATCAAACCTAATTACAAACGACATCGTTTCTTTTATACTCCACATAAGAAAAGACAGAAATACCCTTATAGTTAAAACATAACAAATAAACCAACTCTCAACATATAAAGGAAGAACACAACATATACTACTTGTTGATCTTCACTGTTGCAGGCAGCAGTAACTCGTGGGCCAGGATCACGACTATAACCGGACACGGCATTAGAGTAGTTTGTTTTGTCATAGAACTCAAAGACTGGATAGGTGATTTGGTTGTTTTTGTTCGTATTTATCCGCCATTCAATTCTCTTGGAACGAATATAAGTACATGTTGATTACTACTACAGTATTGGCATTTATAATGATCGTTATTTTAGCAAGTTATGTTTACTACTACAGTATTGGCATTTATAATGATCGTTATTTTAGCAAGTTATGTTGACTCTGCTTTAGTAACTTGCTTGGATATCTAGTCAGCTTGTTTAGGATGTTTTTCATTCTCTTCGATTGTTCTTGCATCATTATTGATTTCAAAATGAGTCTCTAAATCTTGGAAGTGCTACAGGTTGGCTGTCGTATTCTATTGGCTTTTCTTATTGGGATGAGGATAGAGACGACTTGGAAGCTGGAACTATGGATCCTATCGAAACAAGCAGTGGGTACATGGCTAACGGACAAATTCTTTCTCCTGAAGATGCATTAAGTGGCTTGTGTATTCCGTTATTAAGATCTGTACAAAAAAAGAAGAGCCCTCTTTGTGAAATTAATTTACACCACACAATTTTAGTATTAAAAAGAGCAATAAGAGAGCACATAGTTCAAAAATGCAAGAGCATATATTGCAAAATTGACACATTCATTTTCTTAACCAATCCCTCAAGGTTAAAGGGTTTCTTACAGCTAAAGAGTAAACTGAAATCAGAATATAAATTGCAGAAAGATCAAAATATTACACACAACTTAAATAAAAAAGATGCTGCCTAGAAACCATGGGGAAATGTGTAATGTGTGTATGTTTGCGTTGGGGAAATAGAACAAAATCAACCCAATGCTTTGTTCCTAAGCTCCGAGCTGCTTCTAATAGGTTGCCAATGAATTCTGTGTACAACAAGTGACTTGTTCCCTGATTCCTAATAGGCGGCGCACGAATTCTGTGTGCAACGAGTATCCACCCTAACTAGTACAGTATAACAAAATCAACTTTTATGGTTAGTCTAATTACCAGAAAGAAGGAACAAACAAATCTCACAGAAGATACCAATAGTCCAATACCCTTTAGTGGGGGGACATTGTAAAATAAGAATATGTAGTATTTTTTTTTACCGAGCTATATTCTTAATTGTGCATAAGCAATTAATTATCCTTTTCAGTTATCTATATGTTTCATTAACATCAAATAAAATTCTCTATGTATCATAGATTCATAGAGAACAAGATTTCATGATTTTGTACATACATACAAATTGAAGCTAAGAGCTACGGAGTAATATTATCTTTTCTAATTTATTTTCACTTTGTATACAACTAATTACACTTCATTTTGCAACCTACAACCAGATGGAAGTATACTAATCATCCATCTTGCTCGGAATATTCTAGGAATATATTTCAACTCCAACTGATCAAAGGTTGCAAAAAGATTAAAAGAGGATGGCACACCTTATATGCAACGATATGAGCCACCAGAAGCCCTTGATTACCCTCTTGAGCCAAAAGGGACATATCACAAATAAGATCTAAAACCTTGTGTCTGCAAGGCTCATCATCATAACGGAGGGGTGGATTCAACCATCCCTTATTCATGCTGCATAGGTTATATGAGGCATAAAGAACGAGACTAGAGTTACTAAAACTAACTACGGCACCAATGATATTTCTCAGAAGAAACATTAGCACAACGTAAATAAATAAATCAAGATACCCAATGACATACAGAGATGGCAAGGTGAGAGGTGGTATGAGCATGGTTTAAAACTAATATAATTTCTGTGTGTGCATCAAAATGTGTACTGACCCGCGCCAGGGTACAAATACAAATTCCCTCACCTAATAACCCATGCACCTTCTACCATATTACCACTTCATTAAAGGTGTACAATGAAATAATTTAGAAACTAAATGAAACTCTAATAACATCTGCAGCTAGGAAACCACCCTTCTTCACACTAGCCTGCCACACTGCCTCATCTTAATCTCTCAATATCATGTCTTTAAACATAAATAGGTTCATCACCCGGACATTTATTCTCTCTCAGTTTTATAAGTCATCTCTGAATTCCTCTTCAACTAGGCATTCCAGGTCTTCATTATAATGAAGAAGCTAGGGCACAATAGAAAGGGGGTTCCAGCCACCCACAATCTATTTTTTCCCTGCAGTTTCACTTCTTTACTTCTGACATTTTCAGTTTGCAAATTAAGTGATGTTAGAAGTTAGAGCACTTAACAAATTAGACGATTTAAAAAATGCCAGAGGCTCTTCTCAGGTCTTTTTTCCTTTGTTTTTTGTAGTTATTCCTGAATAACTAGAAACTCACTAACTGATACCCTATACTTATTTTTATCTTAATTCACAATCTAGACTGGATCCTCGAGCTCCACTACCCCTGAAAAACTTAAAAGTGTGATTGATTGTGTGGTCACTTTATTTGATAGAATGGATGGGTGAAACAATTAATATCTATAATTATAAGTTCAAGCTGGCACTCCTCGTACCCCACCAACAAAATAATGATAGTTATGCTATGAATTAACAGAAAGACAAATTGTTACAATATCATAAAATTATAGGTTAACCAAATTTGCCATTCAGTAGCTTATAACTAATACCCCTAGTAAGTATCTCTCACCTGCATATGTCCATTTCAGATGAACCCCTTTGATAAGTCCTAAGTTCCGCATATGTTCCACCTGCAGAGATTTCTTCTTTGGATTTCAGCAGTAGAAATTAAGGCTTTGAGAGAACGATTTTTAACTTTTCAGAGACTGTGATGCTAAAGAATTAAAGAATTTAGAGTCAGCCACAATCCAAAATCAACAATATAGCTGAAGAAAATGACAGCGCAGAGCCAAATATTGTTCATGACTTCATGGAGTTACAAAAAAAGGGTAAAATAACTTTAGAAAAATGGAAAAAAAATTACCTCTTCATAAAGGCAAAAGGTTCTCGCTGATGCTATTTCCATGGAGTAGAAAGATTTATCCAACAAGGTGGAAGAGAACCATTGACGACCAATTTTAGGTGCCTACAAGATTAATGTTGATGAATAAAATTTATGCAAGCATGAATTGAAGAGAAAGGGTAATGATATCCCACCACACTATTGTAATCCTCAATACATTGTCAAGTTGTAAGTTGTAACAAGACTTTCCTGATTAGGTTTCAAAAACCATTGCAATAAGAGTCAAATCATGAAAACGTGGAGTATAATAGCCGGGCACCTTTACAAAAAACAATTTCAGCAAATAAGGAACATGGCCAAGAGTAATAGCTTTACTTGACCACAAGTTCCATTGCTATTTTAGATCTAAGAACTTTGCTTATCAAGGCATGACAAGGTTTACCTGAGGGTGCAATTCCATACGTGATATTGACTTCTGGATATGGAAATGCTGCTATAAAAGAGTCGTGTTTCATCACGTGAACAGGCTCACTGAGATACGGTGCTAATTTTTCACAGCTTGCACCGCCACTGTCTACAGCCACCTTCAGTCCTGCCCCATTGATTGCCTCTACCCATTCTCTAGCTGACCCATCAAAGATGGGAACCTGTAAGATCATGTTTCAAAAGGCATCAATTATAATTAATTTTAAGTTCTTTCTTCTCTTTAGAAACATATTGTTATCAGTGCACAAAATTCGAATTAGTTCGCCCATTTAAAAGAGAAAATTATAATTAAACAAGTAGAAAAAAAATATCATGCATTTTTATGTGTAAATTGGCTCTTTCTAGGCCTCCTAATACTGAAAAATAAATTTCAGGGCATACACTCAAGTGCGTGAATTGACTAAAGACACGATGACCTCATGATGCAGAATTGCTGGCCTATGCAGATTTTGAATGAAGCCCAACCAAGGAAGACATATTTCAAGAATACCCAACCATTCCCTTGTTGATTGAGGGATGTCACCTATAACAGATCATCCTACAAATTCACATTGTCATCGAGAGAGTATTTCAAGTCCGATACCATTAATGAAGTACTTTTTGTTACCCTAGTGTCTTTGCGGGCATACAACAACACACTTCAACAACATTATTAAAATGCAAACAGAACAACTTCCTTCACTCTATCAAATGTTTTTTCGAATTGTCCGTTGCCTTGGCAGGACCAATATCGCGATACCGATAATTAACATTAAAAATAACAACACATTTTTTTAATCAAATGACAGCAATTACCTCAGCAGAACTATCACACTCGCCGGAACCCTTAATCTCTATGCGACATTTATCGACGCCGGATGACTCCATAGCGGAAAGCAGGTGCTCGACGGTTAGTACCCTGCGTCCATCTTTAGACAGCGTGGTGCATAGAGGACACACTTTCACAGCACTGTCGATTGACGCACTGATAACAGTCGACCGGAAAATGAAGCGCCGCCTGAAGTGAGTGGCCGCCGGGAGGAGCTTGACGGTGAATACATCGCCTGAGTGGAGTCCCCGACCGGTTTTCTCTATGCAGTTCCCTACAGTAGTCTGCTGCAGCTTTCCCATCTGCAAGTAGGGTTTATCAGTACTTTGTAAGCGTGTGGTGGGGGAGAGATGATGATAGTAGAGATTTCCACAGTTGCTTTGCCTTTGGCTATTGAGCCTAAGAAATAAATAAATAAAAGGTATTTTTAATGTGTAAGACTCTTTAATAAAAATACTCTTTCTTTTTATTTTTATATAATTATCATATTTAGTGTTAATTATATCACCTAATAATAATTAATTAATTTACAAAAATTATTTAATGTAATTTTTTATCTCGTTATTGAATGATATTCTTGTCTACATTATTTGCGAATTAAAATTTTTATCTTTTTTTAATTCAGCGCTGTTTTTTAATCTTATAGAAGGTGCATGTGTTGTCTTGGAATACATTGATAAAAAATTATGTTAAAAAGTGACATAGATTTAAATTAAATTATTGATTAATATAACAATTAAGCATGCTATTTATATTAAATTATTTATTATTATTTGAATTGTTAAGAGTATTTCGAGAAATGCTGCCCTAATTTAATATTAAACGAAACAATGAGAGTGAACTTTAATATAAGATTTATAATTGCTATACCTAAATAAAAACTCAATTTCAAAATGATTTAGAAACTTTAATATAAGATTTATAATTGTCCTATACCTAAATAAAAACTCAATTTCAAATTGATTTAGAACCGCCTTGGGAGGAAACGATCGGGAGGCGCACTAGCAATTTAGTAATTCAGTTAGAGAATCTAACACACGCAAACTACCGTTTTGATCCAACCTCACCCCACCCCTATTTAATCATTGTCCACCCCAGAAATCTCATCCCCAGAAATTGTCCCACGCAAATATAAATTGTGATTTGAGAATTCACTATAAGTTAATCATCTTTTCATTTTACTTATGTGGTTGTGTGGTTTGTTGTTTTCCATCATACTCTTTAAGTAATTAATTTATCATGAAATAATTAATTTAAGAATTTATTATTTAATAATGATGCTCCACATGTTTCAAAATAATTAATTTAAAGGTTTTTTTATTTTTTAATATGGGAAGCTACACATGTTTATTAATTAATTTTTATTTCACTTTTGTTTTGTGGTTTTTTGTTTCAATAATTAATTAATCATAAATGATGATAGCATGCTCCACATATTTCAGTGATAAATAAATCTTCATTTTAAGATTTTTTTGTTTTTTATATTTCTGTAATTAATTAATCTTCATATTACTTGTGTGGTTTTTTTTAATGCTCCACATATTACATATAATTATAAAAAGAGAACTTGTTTTTTATATTTCTGTAATTAATTAATCTTCATATTACTTGTGTGGTTTTTTTTTCATGCTCCACATATTACATATAATTATAAAAAGAGAACGAAACGAAAGTGAATCGTCAAACTTTTAAAATTAAATTAATTAAATTATAATTTTATTGATTGAATTTTACTTGATAAACTAATCGTACTAATAATTAATCAGCATTGATTTCGAAGAAGATGAAAGGAGAGAAAGCGGTTTCGAAGAGCCCGGTCCATTAGACCCCGATCCAACCCCTTGGACTAGCGCTACTAGTGGCGCTCATCGCCATCAGATGGGTGCCCATCCTCGCCGATGGATCGGGCCTTCTTAATCAGGGGCCCAAACCACCAACGAGCTTCCACCACGGTCCAGAAAAGGGGGCCAAATCTGAAGCCGTCGCCGAGAAAAAAGGGGCCAGATCTGAAGTCGTCGCCGCCCAAAACTACTGATGTTAAGAATCTGGAGCATTTGAAAATGATTCATTCAGTGCTTGTTGAAATTCTCGAGATCTCGAAGCTTAAGATTGCCTCCACCTCAACGGCTCCACTGCCGCCACCGAGAAATCCTTTGCTGAGGTATTCACCAAGATGATGTTGGAAAAGAAATCGTCAGCGCGCCCGCTCGAAAACCTTCTTGGTTTGATATTTTCAGGTACGATGCTAACATCGTAGTTGTTTTCTGAATTCTTATATACCATCTTATGGTTTGTAATTGTTTCCATGTTTTATATTTGCTCATCTATCTGATATTGTTCATGGTTTGTAATTGTTCCCACACTATATTTAATCCAACAAAAGTATTAGTATTTTCTACTATATTTAATCCAACAAAAGTATTAGTATTTTCTTTGATTAATGTTGTTTAATACATGACATTTAAAAAGTAGTTTAAATCTAAATATTCAATAAAAAAAAAAAACAATTAAGTTGGATGGTTGATATTTTATTTTATAAGAAAACTAAATGGAGTAAAATTTAATATATACAGTAACAGTATTAATTTAATTTTTTTTAGCAATATAAAAGATTGAGATATTTTATTCTATCCCCAACTATTAATATTAATCATTGTTTAAAAAACGGCGAGATGTTCGTCTCGTACCGCCTTGCTAAATTTATTATTAAATTCTGACTCGAATCGAGATGAAAACGGAAACTCTACATGATGGAGTGGGCTGCCCAAACTTGAGCCCCAAGCGGATGACTTTACTAATTAATTGTGAAAGTGATGTCATGATGATGTCACCAATTGATTGAGGAAAACCATGAGATGTTGGGAGAATTAATTGAATTAATTGGCATGCAAAGTGGGGTGGCCATGTCGTGCGTGAGACGAGACCGAGGAGCTTGGCTGGACGTGATGAGTTCTCCAAGTTGGTACGTTTTTGTTCGTTTTATTAAATTAGAAGTCATATATTAAGAAAAAGATTTATTTTTCATTCTAATTGTTTCCAATTTGATAGGTTTTCTACGCATATAAATTGGGGTTCTTCGGTAGACGAAAATTATAGAGTGCATAGAGTGAATTATTGTAAGCCTCAACGATATAGTGAATTTCTTTCTTTTCATGGTTTTTTCCCGTGTTTTGGGTTTTCACGTAAATTTGTGTGTTCGTTCTTTTTCGTTTATCTTTTCTTCGCATCTTATATATATATTTCGAGAGAGTCGTGAGAAATTTAGTTTCAATATTCGCAACAAGTGGTAATAAAATATCGTAAAAAGCATAACATTTATATTTTGAGGCGCACGAATCAAGACCGTTCCAAATTTTATAGGACTTAAGACGTGAGACTTACGAGTCGAGGTGCATCCGCTCGACAAATGACATTGCGGTCTTCATATTTGTTTTTGTTTCTTTCTTTTAGACGAATGACATTTTAATTTTATGATTAAGTTACTAATTGATTATATTTGACCTAATTTATAATAATCAATTAATTTACCTTAAAATTTTATAATATTCTATATTTATTGATAGTCTAATATTTAGATTTTGAATTATTTACAATTAAATTCGGAAAATTTATTTAAATGAAATTTTATTTAATTTTTAAAATCTAAGTTTATTTATTTTGGATTTTTAAAAATCCATTGAAATATTGAGCTATTCAATACAATATATATATATATATATATATATATATATATATATATATATTTTTAAAAAGCCAATAGATTTTAAATGTTTATGAATTTTCTATTGATTTTCTCTTAGAAATACAAAAATACATAAGAATTTCATTTATTGAAATCTTTGTAAATAGATGAGATTAATATGTATTTATATTTTAACAGTAAAAATTAATAAATCATGAAAAAGTATATATAATAGTGCAAACAAAAAAAAAGTATATATATATATATATATATATATATAACTCAGAGATTTTCCGTCTTTCGGGCTCAACTAATTTTAAAATTGTACTCGATGAAGTCGATTTTAGAAATGTATCCCTACATGGCTACATACAATTAAAAAGTGTGGTTCGAAACAAAATCAACACTAATAAGACATGACACATAGTTGATAATTACAGACAAAATTTAAAAAACGAGGTAGCTAGATGACCCTGCATATTTGAGTATCTATGATCGGCACCTTAAGAGAAGACTCCGACAATTTTAGTGCATCCACAAGTGACATCCAACGGTTTCACAAAACATCTTTCGCTCACATTCTCAGCCCCTCGCATTCTGCCTTTATCGATTGTTGCACCCCGAGTTCTGCATACCCACCTCCATCAACATTTTTCAAGCCACGTGACCAGCAGTTAGCAAGAATCACGATGTACTTCAATGATGTGGTGTATTTCATACAAAAGTTTTATATGCAAATGATAATTACTTTTAGACATGAAGTTTAAAATTTTAAGGCAACTACAAAAAATAAAGTGCAATAATTTAAATAATTTTGAAGTTATTTGGTTTGTAGGTAACACTAAAAAAAGCTCTCCAAAAGAATATAATCGAAGCTTCAGCACAGATGCTAAGGAATACATACCTTTTGCAAGTGAAATTATATCTTTTCGGGCAACATTTTGCATTGAACCTACATAATTAGAAAACAAAGGCATCGATAAATTAACTCTTGAGCTTTTTCATTCATGAGAAATCAGCTAACATCAAGTATGAATTTTCTACCGTCAAAATCTAAATAGTAAAATTTTAAACAATTTGAGTGCCATTCTGAACAGACCCTACAAAAATCAATACAAAAAAACAATGGCAGAGTATAAAGCTTCGAAAAAATTGTACCGATAAAAACAAATGTCTACTATGATTTCTAAAAGTCCAACACTTTCATTTCACTACCCACCCTCAAACAAAGAACTAAGCTTTCAAACCTTTTGAAGTAAAATGAAATTCGAACGCTAGGCTACTGCTTTCAGTCTATACATGAGGGCAATGTAGGTCAAAATGACGCCAACGTTAGGATGATGAGGGCCTACATACATACAAGTAAGCAACCATTCATGCTTAATATATACTCTCTCGGTTCAAAGACAGTTGTCATACTTCTTTGTAAAATTACAAAAAAATATGACAACTATTTTTTTACGGAGTGAGTAATTAATACACGTTTAGACTCTAAATTACCAAAAAAAAAAAACATATAGAAAAGCGTTCTTTCATTTTCTTCAGTATTGAGGTCAAGATCTCTTTTGCATCACTGAAGTTTTTATGACCCTGCATATTTGAGTATCTATGATCGGCACCTTAAGAGAAGACTCCGACAATTTTAGTGCATCCACAAGTGACATCCAACGGTTTCACAAAACATCTTTCGCTCACATTCTCAGCCCCTCGCATTCTGCCTTTATCGATTGTTGCACCCCGAGTTCTGCATACCCACCTCCATCAACATTTTTCAAGCCACGTGACCAGCAGTTAGCAAGAATCACGATGTACTTCAATGATGTGGTGTATTTCATACAAAAGTTTTATATGCAAATGATAATTACTTTTAGACATGAAGTTTAAAATTTTAAGGCAACTACAAAAAATAAAGTGCAATAATTTAAATAATTTTGAAGTTATTTGGTTTGTAGGTAACACTAAAAAAAGCTCTCCAAAAGAATATAATCGAAGCTTCAGCACAGATGCTAAGGAATACATACCTTTTGCAAGTGAAATTATATCTTTTCGGGCAACATTTTGCATTGAACCTACATAATTAGAAAACAAAGGCATCGATAAATTAACTCTTGAGCTTTTTCATTCATGAGAAATCAGCTAACATCAAGTATGAATTTTCTACCGTCAAAATCTAAATAGTAAAATTTTAAACAATTTGAGTGCCATTCTGAACAGACCCTACAAAAATCAATACAAAAAAACAATGGCAGAGTATAAAGCTTCGAAAAAATTGTACCGATAAAAACAAATGTCTACTATGATTTCTAAAAGTCCAACACTTTCATTTCACTACCCACCCTCAAACAAAGAACTAAGCTTTCAAACCTTTTGAAGTAAAATGAAATTCGAACGCTAGGCTACTGCTTTCAGTCTATACATGAGGGCAATGTAGGTCAAAATGACGCCAACGTTAGGATGATGAGGGCCTACATACATACAAGTAAGCAACCATTCATGCTTAATATATACTCTCTCGGTTCAAAGACAGTTGTCATACTTCTTTGTAAAATTACAAAAAAATATGACAACTATTTTTTTACGGAGTGAGTAATTAATACACGTTTAGACTCTAAATTACCAAAAAAAAAAAACATATAGAAAAGCGTTCTTTCATTTTCTTCAGTATTGAGGTCAAGATCTCTTTTGCATCACTGAAGTTTTTGTATAAGAAACAAGGGTAAAAAAATCATTGACTTAACAAATTATCTACTGTTGGGTTTTGTATGAATCTCATCCATACCCCAATAGATGGATTTACGTATTTTACAAGCATGAAAAAGTGCGGAAGAAAGAATCATGCATAAACACGTAAAACCCTAATCATGGATCTAGTGCGCACGTATGTAGTAAGAACAATTAATGAGTTAGTTTAAGAATCGTGTACCTTGTGATTCTTCTTAATAATTGATGCCCGGACGTAGATGGATCAGCCGCGAAAATACCCGGCCTCAATTCGTTGCACGAACCCTCGTTGATCCTTGAAACGACATGAATTTGGACTTGAAACGAACCCCGCTCGATTCCTCGATTCCTCCGGCCTCTCCACGAAATTCTCTCACGAATATATGATGATGTAGTAGTGAATTTCGTGGTCATAGGGTCCCTTTATATAGGAGTAATCTCATAGGGTTTTCTAGTAGGCGTAGGAGTTCAAAAAGGAAGGAAATCGCAAACTTTCCAAAATTCGCGATCTGGAGGACCAGGAGCACGCCATGAGTAATGAAAAAAATTTCAACAAAAATATAACATGTCATAGATTTTGTTCTAAAATCTAACTTTATCCTAAAAAAAATAGTAACAAAAATACACAAACAGTAGATGAGTATAATTTCAAACGTGCTATCACATACACAAAACATGAAATGATATAAGGAGTTCATAAATAAGAACATTCGCAGTTTGATGACATAAAATTTGTCATAGATCTCATTACAAATTGTATCTATTGATATTGTAATTTGTGGGATCGAATTGTTCTAAAATCTAACTTTATCCTAAAAAAAGTAGTAACAAAAATACACAAACAGTAGATAAGCATAATTTTAAAAGTGCTATCGCATACACAAAACATGAAATGATATAAGGAGTTCATAAATAAGAACATTCGCAGTTTAATGACATAAAATTTGTCATAGATCTCATTACAAATTGTATCCATTGATATTGTAATTCGGCCGGCCGTCGCGTTGTGGGATCGAATTTCAACCTTAATGAGGAAACTCGACAATAATGTTTTTTTCGTTTTTTTCAGCGCACTCTTGAGTTTTATAATTTTTTCAGCGCAAAAGACACTTTGTAATCATCCTGTGGATCGAAATTGGGCCACACTTGAAATTGTGGTTATCTTTCTTAGAATTACTTCAATGCAAACCCACTAAAAAAAGATGTCTAAATAAAATTGTTTGTTTGGTATGAATAGCATATAATTTCAATTAACCAACCACCTTATTTTTTTTGGAATGTAACAAATAGGGAGTAGTACGTTTTATTGAAATACATATTGTAAAAAATAATTATGAGATTCATTTTGGGCGTGATATTATCTCTGATGTCTTGGAGTTGGCACGCGTGTCACGTTCCGAAAAATAAAGAGAGTGTGTTGGTGGGATTGAATTCACAATCCAGAGTTTTCCTCCTTTCCCCTTCGTCGCACAAACCGCCTTCGCCGAGCAAACACGAGCTCTGATCCACGTGTTGACGATTCGTATAAGCTAATCC
>JACOMQ010001114.1:0-32365 GCA_014843705.1 Euphrasia arctica
TACGGCTCTAAAAAGCCCGTAGGGAATCTGTTCCCTACGAGGGAACCCCTACGGCGTGATTCCCGTAGGGGATGCCGTAGGGAACCCTGTTCCCTACGGATTTTTGGGGATTTCCCTACGGGAATGGTCGTAGGGAATCCGCGAATTTTTTGTAGTGGAAGACAAACACAATGTTCAAAATCTCCTGACCAATACTTCTGGAGCATGTTCAACGAGTACTTACCCAAAATATTATAAGAGGTATAGAATGATCTATATAAGTTTGGTTTATAGAAATTATCATGAGAGGGTTTAATTATTAAAAGAAATAGATATGGGTAAAATAAATATTTTACGAGTGTATAATTTACAAAAAAAATTAAAGAGGGTGTGTAAAAAAAGTGGAAAATATAAATAGTCCCTTTTTGAATACTACATGGGATAAGTCCAAGGCCCACTGGGCCAGTCGTGAATGAGATTGGTCTCTTTATCGAACGTTTTGTTGGTCGACAAAATTCCATAGGCCCAACATGGAAGAAAAACGACGGGCGAGTGTAATGACCGGCCAACGGTATCTTCCAAGTAATATTCTTTTTACGTCATTTTCTAGGGCGGACACTTTTGAAAATGGCAATCCCGTCCTATCTCGTCCCGTTTTAAATTTTTCATAACGGGACGAGGACGGGATCAGGACGATCCCGTCTCGTCCCGATAATTTATTTAATAATAATATAATTTTCATATTTTTAAACAAATTAATAAAATATCAAAATATTAATCATACTCTCAATTAAATTTATTATTAAATTAAGTATATTTTTAAAATTTCATAATATTTCAAAATAATTTAATTTTTGTTGTTTAATTTGTCTTTAGAAATAATAACATTTTTATTTTAAAATATTAAATAAAATTAAAATATCATTTAGATTGAATATAAATAAGTCCAATATTATTTTACTTATTTAATAATTTATGTTTAAAATTAAAATTTAAAATCAATTTAATATATATATGCCCATGTATGTATATCAGTATATGTATGAATATTTGTTATAAAAATTGTCGATTCTTATTTTATTTGAATTTTTATTGTTTTATAAGTCGTTAATATTATTATTTTATTAATTAATTTTATTTACTTAATTTTATTTATTTTTTATTTAATATTTTGGGACGTTCCGATCCCGTCCCGAACCCAAATGAAATTGGGACGTGCGAAACGAATTTTTAAAATGCAAATCCCATCCCACGCTTACCCTTATCATTTTCTTCTAAATCACAAAGCATGCAAGGAGAGAGGCCTCCAACATTATTTACATAGGTCGCACTCTTTTTAGGCACAAGTGTTGAAGAAAGTGTAACATATAACTTGGCAGATGTTTATTGTTTTTTTTGTTAATCTTGTTGGTTGTTTGGTGAGTTAGACAATTAACTCGTGTGAGACTATAAGTTTTTCTTTACACGCATTTATTGTACAATTAAACTCTTTTAATGATATTAACCTTTATAAAAAGAAATATTATCACGTGAATGATACTTTAATTTTATAATAAAATTAAAAAATAAATTGAATGATTCTGAACTGAATTAAAATAAATTATTTTTTTTTTTATAATAATACACTAAAAAAAATGAGAATTACCAACGACAAACATCAACTGCCCGCTAACCGTTGGTAATTACCAATGAGTTCATCGACGATTTACAAATGTACGATTTTACCAACGACATGACCCGTTGGATTTATCCGGTTAGTGTTGCCGTTGACGATTTTGCGAGAAATTTTTCCTCCATGTTTGCAAACGGAATCACCAATGAGGAGGCCTTAAAGTAACACCAACGCCAACATCCGTTGGCATGACATAAAAGGCAACATCCGTTGGCATGACATAAAAATGTGATTATTTTGACAAATGAGATTTTTTTGTTCGCAAACATGTTAAATATAAATATTCCTACGGTATATATAAATTTGTACAAGAATTGAGAATAAAATTTTGAAATACTTACTTCTAAATACCAACGCCGGCCGGCTCCGTTGGTAAAAAACTTTTACTTCAAAATTATTTTGCAGCACTTGTTATTTTTTGTTCAGCCAATCGAGAGTTTGAGAGAGGGAACGAGAGCGAACTGGGAGCGAACAGCGAGGACATCGACGGCAAGCGGCGGCGAGCTCTGAGGAGAGAGCTCCGGCGAGGGCGAGAGACGGCGAGGCAAGGCGAGGGCGAGCGACAACAGTTTGGTCAAGGTGAGAATTGGATTTCCCCTTTTAGTTAGGGTTTCGATTTCCCCCTTTTAGTTAGGGTTTTGATTTTGATTAGCAACAAATATGTCCCCGTTCTTGACTCTCCTAAGATTATCAGCTCCCAATTTCACTAGAAAAGATCTCCGGCTGGTGGAGAAAAATACTGCTGAAAATAGGAAGGAAATTGGTACGAATCTGTGGAGATGAATTTCGATTGACCATGGTTTTTAGACTTGATAAATCGATTTCGACTCGATGTTAAGCCTATCTAATTTTTGTATGATGAATTAATTTGAAGTACAAATTGTTCATACAGGATTCCACATTTTTTTTTTTCAAATAAAAATAATGTAACATGGAAACGAGGCTCAAAATTTGTACGTACTATTTTCCAGGATCACTACCCAATTCCTTTAACGTACTTTAATTTCAAAGGTTACTGAAATAAGTCGGAATTTGTTTTTTTGTTTTGTTTTGGGTAACGCTTCCTCCTTAGATATAAATGTCTGAACTGGGTCATGGAGAGGATGTAGAAGACGTATACGTTTCTATTCCGCTTGGTGGCCCAATACACGTCCCGGACAGCATATGTCCGCTCACAAGAATAGCAGACTTCGAAACTTCTGTGTTTCAAGAGCTTCAGGTATTCGAGTTTGTTGGCAGTCTCAAACGCAGCAAGTTCACGTTCCGCTTCCTCTTGCGTGTGTTTATCTGCTGTATTTCTTACCTTCCTATATGTTCTTAAAACCCCTGGTTGATAAGTTCTTTTATACGACGCAGAGTCTGACAGAGATGCTATCTCTTGACTCTATGGATACGTTCGAAGAAGATATTTCGTGAGCATTTCTTCCCTTACTTATTTTGTCTCATATATTCTCGAGGTTAAAAGCCTTAAGACTACTTGAAAATAAAAGTGATGAGCAATACAGTAATCTCCTGAGAATCTGGATGACGAGGGGATTTCAAAATTTTAAAAAGGTAGTTATTCAATCTGCTGATGTGTTAACTTTGTGTTGTGCATGTTGAGTTTGTGAGGAGGTTGTTGATAGGAGTAGCTCACTATTCTATAAACAAGACTCCTTATACTTATTCAATGAGGGACTCCCAATCGTGAGTCGAAGTTTGTGGACACTTAGATGAGTTTTCATCCTAGAATTTGGTGATAAGAGTATCCACACTAGACTTATAAACAAGACCCACTTCTTATATTTAACCAATGTGGTACAACTTACAAGTGAGCATCTGAATAGATTCATGGTGAAAACCATATCATTTTAAGCATCTGGTAAGGTTATGTCATCAATCAATCTAAATTCCTTGAATTTGAGGTGGTTCATTGTAGCACTTTAATGAATTAATAGAATTTATACAAGTAAGTCTCCTTTTCAAGGGACAGTGGATTGTTATCAGTTTAGGATGATTAGTTTGGTCTTGTAATCTTGGGTGATATTTTTTCTATGGATTTTTTTTGAATTTCTTATGATTATATGTGTGTGCACGTGTGTTTTTATACTCTATAATTGGTATATGAAAGGGGCTTCATCTTCTGCTTTCTTTTGGTCAATTGATGCATTTAGTCTAAAATGCCCGACCTTAAACATTTCCTAAATCAACAGGGTTGTGGATCTCAAAATAATTCGAAAGGATGAGTTAGTGAATAAAGCATTTGAAGAAGCTTTCAAGGTAAATGCTCTGAGCTGTTTTCAAATTGCTTAGTGACAGTGTTAACCTTAACTGACCACACGTGATTTTTAAATGATAACAACAGGATGGTGAGTTGACTATGGATGCTTCACAAGCTAAGGAAGTGCATATGAGCCCCCAGGTCAGGTAACAAAAATCTTGTTTCCTCCATATGCTGATACCCTTTGGGCATCGATGATTGAAAAAAGACTTATTTTGGACAGGCTGTCCTTTCCTCTCTCATAGTATTCTTTGTAATCATGGAAATGATATTATGCTCGACTGCTAGTGCCTTCCTATGTCTACTGTCTAGTGTATATTAACTTTCAAATGTCACTATTGTGCTTTGTATTTATATTTTAATTTTTTTATTGAATGTGTGCAAATTTGGATTCATCTTCATATTTACAGGGAAACAGTTGATACTGATGCATCTGGTATTGAGCTTGGTTCGATACAAGATTCAGAAGGGGATATGAAGGCACTTGTTACAAGTGAAATCTCAAACGTCAAGCCTCTTAAGACTTGTATGAGTACCGGTAAGGGATCAAAAAAGAAGCCTCCAGTGAAGCCGTTGAAGAGAAAGCGTAACAATAGAAAGAATGACGATTTTGATGTGCGGATAAATAGCATAGTGATTAAGTTTTCCTTTCCTGTAACTTGTTCTTACGTTTTTTTATTTGTTCCAGGAAAGCTATCTTTTAAAGGTGGAACATCTAGCTAGAATAAAACAAAAACAAAAAGAAGATAAAGCAGCTGTGAGATTGCATTCGTTCGAGTGAGCATTGAAAAACCTTGTGTTTGTTTTCACACACACACACACATTCTATCTGCATTTATTTATTTTCGCCTTTTTTGTCTATGATTTTCTCTCGTTAGTGGTTCCAAGGAACCCAAGCATGGTGCAAACTCAAAAGCTAATAAGATAAAATCTCTGAAATCTGGCAGTGTTTCAACAAAGGTTTGTCATTGTTCTTTCTTCTGTTTTCGATTCTGCTCATATGTGACTCAATGCATGTAGAGATGAAATTACAATCCAACTCTGAAAATGTTGCATTCTAATAAAATGCGTGCATTGCTTCTTGACTATTTACTTGTGAGTTTCAATCTGATTTGTACGTTGTAGGTATTTTGATTATAATATTTACAGATATGATGCACTTGCCCTCAATTGATGGCTGAGTTCTACTGGGATTTAAGTCTTTTTGGGTTGAAAAATAGGACTTCTAGGTGTAAAATACTAAAATGGAGAGGGTTTTTAAATTATTATCATATTGTTTTTAAATGATCTTTTTTACACATGTATTATATATATACATACATAAACCTAAAGTTTGCATTTCTTCACAAAAGTACCAAATGAAGTGGGAAAAAAGGAACACTGCTTATTAAAATACTAAAGACTTGTAGTCTGTAGGATGGTTTTATGTCTCCGCTTCTGTTTCAGTGTAACGAAGCTCTGTTGTATGTTCAAATGGTGTTCTTTCTTTAGTCTTTACGTCATTTTTTTAATCTGTTTATTTTCATATTTGGTGTGGGCTTTGAAACGCTTGGCAGGTGAGAGCCTCAAATGCTAGTGATAATGTGCCAGTGCATTTTCCTGAGACTGTCCTGAGTGTTGAAGTTTATCATAGCAAGAAGACAAGTTTTAAGGTATTTCCTACTTATTGACACCCAAAAGAGCACGGCAATAGAGTATTAATTAATTTATGATCTACCTACATTATGTAGTTATCTATTCAGATCCAAAAACTTTGCCCACTTCAGATTAAAAAAGACTACCAGTGTTCTCTAAAATAGAAAGAAAAAAAAACAAGGGATGATTTCTGGGACTTTTGTTTATAAACTACCCGGGATAATCTCTGTTTTGTAGTCTTCGTCTTATCTTGCAAAATGTGTGTCGAGAGATTATCAATCGATTCGTCCCACTCAATTCACTAAAGAAGCAAAGTCTTTTTGTATGATTAATTGATTTTACACAAATTGACCCTTAGGTTTGACCTAATCACAAAAAAAAGGAAAAAAAAATTAGAAAAATTGCAAATATCCATAATGTAATATCGATACCTCCTTGATGTTTGTATTTTCTTTAAATATATCCCTTATCGAGAATAGAAGAGTTTTAATAATATACCAGTTCGAAAGATAATTATTTTTTGAATCAGCCAACACCTCAAGGGTAATTTTTTTTAATCAAACCTGTTTTGCAGGTAAAAAATCTTAGATTGTAGACCAAGTAATTATTTTTATGTATCACCTTCTCTTTGTATCTTATTCTGTTTTCTTTCCATCCTTGTCCATTATTGAAATTTCCAGTTGACTAATGATTTTTAACCATTTTCTGTAGACTCAAGAATTTCTGGTTCTGGGACGGCAATTTTTGTCTGAAGTAAGAGACAATATATATTGTTCGACAGACAAGATGATGAAAAAGGCGGGCCAGCATGATCCTTCAGGCTATTTCCTGATAGAAGTAAAAATTTCTGACTCATTAATAAAATCATGCACTTGCCTTTTTCTCTTATAGCAGTAAAATCTGCTACTAATCAATTGCACTACATGTTTTGCCTTTCAGGATGTCTTTTATAATGATATGAGGAAGTCCTCTGCCATAGACTACAGCAAGCCCATACTCAATTGGCTTGAAAACTCCAAGACCGATGCACTGGAAAAGTGGGAATACATTGTTTCTGGTGAATTACAGCAGAAGCAGAAGGCCCTTTTGGGCAGTGAAAGTAAACAGAAGTTACCGAGATTAAAATCTGCCCACATGCAGAGCACAAGATTTTGTGACTTAATGTTTCGACTTGGTGCTGGATATCTTTACTGTCATCAGGTACTTTTCCCTTGTTTTTTGCTGGATTTGTTGATTGTTATTGTGAACTTGAAAAAATGGATCATATCATATACTTTATTGACAAGATGTTACAAACAACCCGAACTTCTTGTATGACTGTAATATTTAGGAAAAATAGAAAGACGTAAATGTAGAATGTATGACAAAAGATGATGTTATTTGAAATATTTAAAAACGTTGAGGAAGTAGTTGTAAAAAAAAATTTATGATGACAGCAATTTCCTTCTGCTCCACCACTCACTAGTGTCAGGCGCAAAATGTTAGACACATGTAACCTCTATGGTCATTTTTGTAATTTTCAGAGATAGGTGTCATTTGTGTTTTTGGTGAAATCTGAAGTATAATTTTCATTACTATCCATCCCCTTTTGAATTATGTGGATGGTTTATTCTCTTTCTTGTTGTTTACACTAGGGGGACTGCAAACACGTAATTGTGATACGTGATATGCGGTTAATTCATCCAGAAGATGTACAAAGCCGATCGTCTTATCCACTCGTCACGATCCAGTCAAAAGTCCGTTACAAGAAATGCTCGGTTTGCAAGATTTACAGGGCACAAAAGATGACCGTGGACGACAAATGGGCCTCATCCAATCCGTGTTACTTTTGTGAAGTTTGTTATTATATGCTTCACTATGCTGAAGGCTCGCTGTTCTATAATGACTTCAAAGTGTATGATTATCTTAGCGATTAACTCTTGAGCCTAACTGCCAGGAAGGAAAAGGTGCGTGTTGAATACTAGTAGTAACTCAAACAAAACTAAGAAAACAAATCAATTTCTGAAGTAGAAAGTATACAAGTAAAGTTTATACCCTATATTGTATGGGCAAATGTTTACCCCAATTCCCACCACCATAACTGCTCAATCTCTCATCTTCACTATCACTTCCTCCACCCCCTTGATCAGCCACCACAACATCGCCGGTCCTAATACACCCGCCCTCCCTATAGCTATACTTCAAGCACACACGTCCCGACCCACCACCGAGACACAACGGAATATTCCTTTCCTCTCCACCTCTCAACTCCCCGATCCTCACAACCATATTCTTCGGCTCTCCGACCCTCACCTCAACATTCTCGACTCCTCCTCCAAGCGTCCTCGCAAGGAACTCCTCGAAATCTCTCACCGTCGATCCGTTACAGCAGTCCAACCCGAACTGATGGATTGCGATGGGAAACCGGCGGTGAGGTCTGGACGGAGGAGCATCGTCCGTCAGATGCAGGATGCAGGCCCGCGGATTCCTGCGGGCCCGGCCCTCGAGAATTTCCACCCCCTTCTCGAGTCCCCCCGCCCCCTCGTCGTGGCGAATCCGGTCGATTGTTCTGAGCGCGGCCCTCTTCCCGCACGGAGTCATGCGCCTCAGGGTACAAGCGCGCGAAGCTGGGTTGTCGACAATGGCTAATCGATCCGCGGGGCGAAGCGAGGAGACCACCAGCACCATCGCTTGCTTTGCGAGCATTTCCGAGTAGTGGGCCCCACTGCTAGGGGTGGTGACTAGGACCAAATCTGTAGCCGGTTGATTTTCTAGCTTTAAGCGAAGGTAAGCTCCTCGGAGGGAGAAGGAGAGGCGGGGGCGGAAGGCGGGGGCAGATTGGTCATTGTAGTGCCAAGAGGGTCTCCGGGGGTTTTGGTGGAGCGGGCAACGAGGCAACTGGGTCCAATGGGAGCGGCAAATGGGGCAGGTGAGGCTGCCGTGGGTGACGTTGGAAGTGATGCAGGCGAAGTGGAAAGAGTGGGAGCATTGGGCGGTGAATATCGCTTTGCTGCCGGAGATGTAATCTAGAGGGTCCAGGCATATCGTGCACAAGTTCTGCGACAATTCGAAAACTATTTTTAATTAATTGAAAATCGAATCGAATCAAATTAAATAATTGGGGGAATTGGATGAGTACGTTGTTGGAAGAAGGGCTTGAATCTGCAGTTTCTGAAGAGGTGTTATTGTTGTTGTTGTTGTTGAGCGAGGCCGATGAATGATTTCGTGAATCGCGAGATACCTATTAATCGGAGGAGTAATCACAGATCGGAAAAGAGGAATTATTGTTTTCTGTGTGTGTGTGTGTGTGTTTTACTTACAGGGGAGACGTGAGTTTGTTGCTTGTTGCAGAAAGAGGCAGAGAATATTCTCTTGACGGCTTTCTTCAGTTTCCGCGACGCGCCACCATCTCCTCCGCCCATTTCCACCACTACCTGAACCAACAGATATAGCTACTGCTACTATTTATAGAGTCCGACTCTCCTTTTTTTCAATTTCAAAATAAATTATTAAAATTAAAATAAATATGATCAATAATAAAAAAGGCAAGGTTTAAATTTGAAATCTCGGTTTTGCCATCAGTACTTATGAAAAAAAGTGGTCCATGAATTACAACTTTGAAGTCAAATTCAGCTTCACCAACACTAAAGGTACAAATTAAAGAGAAGGATAAATATGATACAATGAAAAAAAAAAGCTATTTACATGCATAAATATTTGTATTTTCATTATTTTATAGGGGCAAATGAACTTAATTAGTTAGTTAGATGTGATTATGTGAAGTAACTATTTTTATGAAAATATTGTAGACACAATAATTTTAGTTAAAAATGTTATTGAATCAGTTCCATTGCAAAGATTCCATTCTTTGTCTCAATAAATTACACGACTTAGATTATTTGGTACCTAAATAAATTTCAATATATTATTGTTGTGGTGTGGGATTCCTTTATCTTGTTTGCTTCTTTTGTTGTAGTGCTCCCCATCAAAAGAATCAAAAGATTAAAGACATGGGATGTCTGTCGAAGCCATGTATTGTTGCTATACCTATAGTATCTACTAAAAGTGAAAATTCATTCTTGATAACCGAGGTTTAGAAATTGATGAAAGATCCTGTAATCATTGTTAACCAGGATTTAGCTGCTTCTAATTTTTAACTAAAACGTCTTTCATCTTCTTTGACTGAATCTTCCTTTTCCTTTTTTTACTACTAACCTCATAACCTTTGTTTGTTTATAGATGCTTGTTGTATCGGATAACCCCACCTTGCGCCCTAGTCTCGGGTGAACGACTAGTCACCCTTAGTCAAACGAATTAAAATTCCTTTATTATATTATTGCGCGATATTGCACTTGGGTAAATATTGGTGATCATGATCCATGTCAGCATCATTGTAACAACAATGAGATCTAAACCGAAAACCAAATAACTGAACCGAAATGTGAATTTCAATTTGGTTCGGTCAGTTATAACCGAATAATGCTCACCCCTTGTACTGTTGATGAGCTCATTGCTGATGAGAAGGGTGCTATGGGTCTCGTTGCAAATGTGTAGAATGCAGAAAAAGTTGATTCGTTTCTTTGTGAAATTGAAAAAAATAAAAATTCATAACCATCTTCTTCTTCTTCTTCTTCTTCTTTATCTAACCACTCAAGTCAAAATCCAAAAAAAAAAAAAAAAAAAAAAAACCTCAAAGAAAATTAAATAAAAAAATATCAGTATATTCCTAAGAAGCTTATAACTGCAAAAAAAAAAAAAAATGCATTTTTTGTCACATAGTATATTATTGGGCGATATTGCACTCGCGTAAATATTGGTGATCATAATCGACAAACTTCTGCCAAAGGCTTCGGAACTTTGGTATGCCTATCTCAAGCCAAGGTTTCAGGTTTCCATTGTAATGTACAACAGCTGCTCGTTCGATATCCTTTTGAGGTACATTTGGGTTGTAACCTAATCCCAACACATGCCAAGATTTGTCGAGGGCGTAAGTGCGATTCCAAAAGGTTATCAGACCCGGGGGCAATGTGCCCAGTTTCCATAACAGCCTATCCTGATTCTGAACATATAAAAATGACATCTTTACATTAGTGTTGATTGTATTAGAAAAAAGATTATAACTTTCAAAATTAGAAACGATATTAACTTACCAGGTTCTGCCACTTGTGGTACACATCCGTAATATTCTGCTTCTTCCACTCGTCCAAATCAAAAACATTCATCCCGAACGCCCAGCCACAAGCCCGAGGGTCAAAGTTTCTCGAGATTAGAGGGTTCGAAAAATTAAGGTACCGGTCAAACCTGTGGAAGCTTTTACCACACGTCTCGACAACACCTGCAACCTTACCCTTCAGATCAAGAGACCATAAGCCACTAAGATCCTTCTGGACAACAACATCGTCGTCCAAGAACAGAACTTTACCGAGCTTGGGAAATATTTCAGGCAGGTAGAACCGAAGGTGGTTCATGATGGATAGATACTTTGGGTTCCGGAATTTCAAGTTGGGATCGGATTCTGCACGGCGGCTCTTGAAGTAGTAGTCGAACGTGGAGGGCGCATTTAACTGTTTAAGGACGGGGCTGTAACTCGAGTTTAGCCACATGAATTCGTCGACATTTTGGACGTGAATAGCTGCCTTGCCAGGTGGATTGGATAAGAACCACATTTTCATGGCAGCGTGGTTGAATCGGTCGGTGACGACGTGGAAGACATGTTTCGAGGGGTCCTACGAAGAAAAAAAAATGACTTGTCAAAACCATGTTTTCAGCAGGGTTAATAATGTAAATACCCATTTCTTGGGTAATTTGTTTTTAGTTACTCCTAAAAATTACACCGAACACAGTAAAAATCACTTTCATTTACCTTTGCATGGGTGATTGTTGAGTTCACGACAACTGCGGCTGCCAATATGTTATCCGAAAACAAGGCATAGTGGTAAAGCTTCGTATCATCCAATTTCTCCTTGTTCGGGAAATCCCTTTGAGAGGAGTTTAACGCGAAATACTCGGTTGAAAGTCGTAAAGGGAGACAGTGGAGCCCCTTGGGCATTGTCTTTGCGGTTAAATGAGTCAAAAACAAGGTCTGTTTCCTGTGGACCTGGAGTTGGTCCTCAGCTAAGTGAAGCATGGCACGAAGTTTCTTTACCACGGCCGCGCAATCGTCTTGTATTTGTTTCCCTTTCAAAAGTGTCTGCGCCATATCTTTTGATTTGGATTTAGCACTGCATAGTCAAAATCGCAAATTGATCATTAATTATTTTTTTGTAATTTTCCAATTGATCTTCTTCGTCTTTTACCGAATTTATTCCTTTTTGCATCTAACCCATTGGAATAGCAAGGGGTACTCATATTTATCGACAAATAAAACTAACTTTTTTGGCAGCTCAGAATCCAGGGTAGCCTCTCCGAGTGCTTTAGTAACTTCCTTTACACGCAAACGAAGCTCCTTTATGAAGTGGGCATTATTTCGGGTAGCCAATAGGGAGAGATAAACCCTCGCTTGAATGAGTTGGTCCTTGAGCTGGTGCACACGAGCATCTGTCCCTTCATTCTTTTTCTTGGCTTTGGCCTTAGAACTATTTTTCCCAGAGGTTTCCGAAGAGTTATTTAGTTCCTTAATAAACAAAACAGAAAACGAGTTCATTTCAAACATTATAGAATCTACTCGAACAATATCATCAACAACAGATGTTCAAGTTCACAGCCATGGAATTAAATTTACCTTTTTCTCCGGGGCATTTTCTGATGTGGCCTCAGAATTCTCGCCCAATTTAGGTATATTTGATTGTTCCTTCGCCGCCTCAGCCTCGCCTATCACTAGCTTGATGGGATTCTCAACCAGAGACAATAAACTCGAAGTTGTCGAATTCGAATTTGCAGTTCTATCTTCCGTTGACTCTGTTATAAATTCAACAATCAGATTTCGGAATTCATCGTAGTTCCAACAAAGAAGACAGTGGGCCGAGTAAAGGAACCTTCAGTGAGTTGTCTACTAATACGAGACGACGAGTCGGGAAACTTGGACCTAGACTCGATCGGATTTTCCTTATAAACTACGCCCAATGGTTCTCTCAACAATGTGGACGACTCCTGTTTTTATGTTTTAATCAGGACACATCCATCGACGCGAGAAAACGTGGAGATTAAGAAATTCATACCTGAGGCAGCACATTCAAAGGCCTAAATTCAGCAGCAAATGCCTAAGAAAATGGAAAGAAAACCACAAAATCAACAATCAGGTCGTAAAATACAGTAACCATGAACATACTTACAAATGTTGAAACACCCTTCTCAAACTCATTCCTAGCTGCCAAAGAATCAAGAAAAATACAAAAATAATAAAAATAAAATTAATTAAACATGTATTAATCAAATGATAATAAAAAGATTATTACAAGAAGATGGAGTGAAATAAAGTCCAATGGTGTCTGTGTAGAGAACCATGGGAGCGAGTACTGTCACCATCAGCAAGAAAAACACTGATTTTCTGAGCTTCATCTTCATCGCTTTCAAAATCAGATCTTTAATCCAGAACACATGAATAGTAACACAACCCACAAAGGGAAAGCCCAGATTTTGTTTAGAACGCCCGATTTTAAATTTTAAAAAAAAAAAACAAGAAAAAAAAAACAATCTTGATTGGGATTAGGGTGTCTTGTAATGAAGTGTATCTGCAACAGTGATTTTGATTAGAAAACAATAAACCCAAATCTTGTACGATAAAGAAAGAGGGGAAAGAACCGAAGAAGGTACCAGTTATATCATGTGGGATCCTACAATTCATCACGCACATTTGTGATTTGACCAGTGACGAATAAGCAATAACATAATCTCACTTGTACAAAACAAAATAAATATTTCAAGTACTTTGTAATTTGTAATATGATTTTAATATTTCTTTATTTTTTTAATTATATTATAAATATTTGGAGTTTTAATTACATTCTTGATTCTAACAATTATCTATTTAATTACATCCACTTTTTTTTCCTAAATTTATGAAATATTATATTACTGCAATATATTATATTCTAAATTTACTATACAATTTTATTCTTAAATGGGCAACAATATTAGTATTACAGTATTTTTTATTTATTTATGTTGAATGCATATGAAAATATATTCGAAACAGATAAAATACATCTTGTAAGATGTCTTATAAGTGAATAAGAGATCATATGAGTAGATTTTGATCACACTATTTTGACCTTATGGTAGCTTCAAGGCACGTATTCGAGCCATCAATGGATCCTTCAAAACCATACTCGAGAAAAAATATTTAAAAGAAACGATGACAATAGCCTCAGGCAACGACACGACGGGTGCATGAGGAGAAGAGAACACAAATTGATACCATAGAGATTGAAGATAATACTGAACATTGTCCTTGTTATTAATCACAAAACTGATACAGTATTTAATAGTTAATACAAACACAAATTAAATCAAGTCTCTTGCAATAACCCTAATCACGGAAACAAGTGTTATCAATAGGCTGATCATTAACACAACTCCAAATGCAATCCAACGGCTCAAAATCATCGACTTGGAACGACCTCAAACCATCAGGGTAATCATCCTGAAAACACATTCGAGGATGATCGAAATTCGCAATCAAAGTGTCCTCGGCTATGCCTACGTACGGAGACGACAATTGCGGAAAAATGTTTTCATCGTGCCCGAAAAACTCATTCACTCCAAAGGCAGAAGAACCGTCTCTCAGCCATGGAAAATCGAAAACTCCCATCGACTCAACGCGTATTTGATGATCATCTCTCTTGTGTGAATCTGAGGTATAATAACTAATGATGGCTTCTTGTTTTTTGCTTTTCACGCGGCATTCTTTCTTCCCGCTGTGCTTATGATCATCTCTTGCTCTCTTTCGTTTTTCGGTCTTCTTCGTATCTCTATCCATCGTGTGATCTGCTCGAGCCGATGACATAATAATATATGGGGAAAAAACACATTAAACAAACCAAGTGATTTAAAAAGCTAACTGAGAACAGTTTTTGCACACAGAGACAAACGGGTAGTGTGTGTAAAAAAATGGAGACCATCCATTAATTTGTTATTGTCTTGACCAAAGCTGTCAACTGTGTGCCTCTCATTTGAATCTCTCTTTGTGTACAGATATATTTTTATCCTATATATAGGATTTATTTTTATTTTATTTACCTTGAGAAAGTGCGCGCTTTGCGTTCTTTCTTTGGAAAACTAAAAAAGAAAAGGTTAGAAAACGCACAAATATACAAGAGATCGAGGACGAATGTGAAAATTATCATCATTGGATCATTTGGATGGATGCATGAGGTGTGATATACTCGAATAATATAAATTGACGTCACAGATTTACAAAACGAGCATCACCAACCTCAGTAACGAACACTGATCTCCCAGGAACATGTCCCGGTGGGAACATTAACTGCTAAGAAACCTTGTTCCTTGGTGAACCCGAAATCTGCATCCTTCGAATTCACGTAACATATCCTTGGCTCCAAACTCGAATATGCTCCAAAAACGCCTTCCCCTTTTCCGAAGATTCGTATCCCGTTGCATGAAGAGTCGTCTATAATTTCGACTGCATCAGTTGAGCCTCCAGAATTGTACATATTTATCAGCCCAAGTGGTGCAAATTGGATTTCTTTATGATATGCCTATAAAAACAAACGCGTATAAGCATGTATATTATATAAGCGTTCTTTTATCGTGCCAACATTTGTAACTACCTTGATGGCAGATACGGTGAAGATATCGCATTGTAAGGTTTTTAAGGTGACATTTATCTTTCCATGCATTTGAACTCTAGAGAGAGAACCTGCGAAGAGTTTCGTAAACGAAGATTAATTACGAAAATACACTTTTATTTATTTTCTTTTTTTGTAATTTGAAAAGTGTGTTATTTCTGGGAGCCAGAGTGTGAGATTTTTCGTTAGTATTACCTGATTTAAATGAGAAGACCGCAAAGTCCCTGGTCGAAGGCTCGTGTGAAATTTCTTCAGGAAACTCAATGTCTGCTGGGGATATATCTCCAGACAACTCAATGCCATTTGTTTGAGTCGAATTCTCCAAACCAGGCCAGGTTCCAGCTCCTTGACAATTGAATACAGCAAGCACTCCAGAAAGTTTGTTCAAGTTCCATATTTTCATAAGGCTTTTGAAATAAAATCGGAATATGAGATTAAGAAAGAAATGATATACATATACACTGAAAAATGAAAATAAATATTGGCAATACCTTTTCCCATCCATAACAGGATCAACGAATAAACAATCACGGGAAGGCCTTCCGGGATATTGTGCCCTCATCACTGATCCATCGGGCAGCACAAGCCTTTTGAGTATCGTGAAATCGTGCTTTCCGGGCTTATCACTAACAATCGCTTTGAGTGTTAAAAATGGAAACACTAAGTTGGATTAAAAATAAAGGGAGATATGTTGTGTGTAGCATATATAAACAGAAATTTAGTTTTAGGGATTATTATAAAAATGACCATGGGGCTTTGTCGTATTTACAATAACAACCCATTTAACTTTGAAAATTACAAAAAACACCCTTGCTCCCAATCATTAGTTGATGACATCAAATATATTGCAATTACACACCACTTACTTTTTGAAAATATTACAAATAGACTCAAACTTTTTGACAAGATGAAAGTTTGGGGGTTTAATTGTAATATTCAGAAAATTTGGAGGCATAAAACTGTAAGAATTTTGATGCAACAGAAATTTTATCCACTATGACAGGCGATTTTCGAATTTTTCAATGTAGTTTTTGTAAATTTTTAAAAATTATTTTGTAAATACAAATGTTGATTATGCATTATTGAAAGTAATGATCATCCGCGATGCGCATTTTAATTCATATTTTTGCAAACAGGACTATACCTTACATAGACCCCACAACCTCCCACAGCTCGAGCAACCGCGTGAAACTCAGCCGCATCATGGAGGCTCTGATATTTTGACAAAAACAAAATTAGTTTTCAAGCAATTTGTATCGGAGTTAAGGTTGGATACATCATGAGAAGACCGTACATAGAACATGTCCCAATCAGGGACGAATATTTCACCAAAGAATAAGCTGTTATAAGCAACTGCAGCTATATGTGAAGTCTGTGTGGTTGGGTTCTTGGGGTAGTAATCATCCGATGCACGTGTAACAGCATTTGTTTTTGAGCTGTCAAACCATAAATAAGTTGTTTTGTATAAAGAACTTTATAATTAACATTTTTATCTTCAATTCTTATTCCAACATTGTGCGAAACTTCGGGTGTACTACAAACTACTCTTTTATGTTTTAAAACCATAAGTTGAACAAAAAATTCCAATTTCATACCTGTAAACAGAGTCCGTACTGTGAGCCATGCAGCATATTATCCCATTATCTTGGAAATTTTTCGATATCGACTTTTCAAGAGATAGCTGAAAGTGTTTAGTAAGTGAAACGCGCCCCCCTGAGCCGGTAGCTACTGTTTCTAGAATGTTCTGTACATCAACCTTAACTCCATCAACTTCCTGTGAGACAAGATAACTGTGCAAATCATCGTAAAACTCAAATATCCTGTCTGGGTCAATCGTACCAACGCCGTACTCTTCCATACAGTCCATAGCCATATCTCGGAAATGAGAAAGATTCCCAGTCGACTGTAGTGGGAACTTTAACGTGGGATTGTATTTTTTAGTTCCGGAGGCATTTGGATGAAGTCCACCCCAATATCCCATTAATGCATGCCACACATATACATACCTGGAAAAAAAATGTCAAAATTTAAAAGGATAACTACAAAATCACCACTTAAGTTTAGCCTAATTACAAAAATGTTCAATTATCTTTACAAAAATATAAATTCCCCTGTTTTTTTTTGTTTTTTTTTTAATTTAGGTGCCAATGTGTAAAATAGAAATTGATGTTGATTTTTTTTTTTTGTGCTTTTGAAAGAAAAATAAAATTGAAACGATTAAATACAGAACTACCCCTAAAATTTAGCATAATTATAAAAAAGACTATAACTTTTAAGAGTACTGATTCTCCCTCAAGGGTGTGTTTTTCTTACAATTAACCAACCTCAACACTAGTAGGCCTGATATGTAAAATACAAATAGAAGAAAATTGTTTTTTGCTGCTATTTTCGAGAAATAGTTGGGCCTTTTTTGTAATTAGGCTAAACCTGTAGTGCAGATTTGTAATTATCCTAAATTATAAAAAGCCGAAAGTTCAAATTTACGGTATTTACCTGAGGCCGAAAGTACTTTTGATATCAGAAACGAAGTCCTTAAGACTATTCGGGCTGTTGCTTGATTCATCATTTGCTGCCTTCCGGAACTTCGTGTTCTCTCTTATACTCATCAATCTAGCTCCAAACCTGAATTTTTTTCATTTAGTCTAATTGTATTACGAATAAGCATGTTCGTGCTTAATACTCCATCCATTTCAAAATACTCGTAGTTTAAAAATTGTGCACAATACTTTAAGACATGATATGACCACATTGACCTTTTTCAATTATTATTCTGGGTAAAGTATTAACATCACAGTGAAAACTGAAAAAGTAAAACAACAAATTAACTGAAATGTAGTGAGTACCAAAGATAGGATTATGTTTCATGACTTACTGTGACCCCTCAACAAAAGGCTCTCCCTCTTTTCGGAACTCGTTTATTGTATCTTGCCACCCATCGTCTATTATTAGAAACCTCGCTGGCGTGCCACCTTCAGACAAGCTGATAAACCAGAACAAGAAATAAAACAGCTTACTTAGAAAAGGTAATTGACAAAAGTACACCAAGAGTTTAACCTGATTACAGAAGAAAACAAATTAAGAAAATCCTTTTTTAAGTGATTGCAAAACCTAACAACCACTTTTTTTTTCACTTAAATGACTTCAAAGCACTCCTGTAATCTACTGAGAAAAGACGGTGGACTAGGAATATCGAAAGGAATAAAAAAAATTAAAAATAAAAACCTTTTCAATCCATCTCTAATTCCTTGAGGATTAACATCTTGGTAAAAAGCGTCCCACGTGCACCAACCAAACCAATCTAGCATTCCAGGCATCTGCATAAAAAATATAAATTCTAAAATATTATTGCACTGGAATACATTTTAAGATATTTTCATTTCTCACAATTTTAGACGGAATACCTTCTTGGTTTCTCTAACTGCGAATGTCCCACTATACTTCTGAAGGGTCCTGCAAGCCAATAAAAAATACTTGGTGAACATAAATTTTCTCTCCTTGTTTCACAGAATTTAGCCATCTCCATAGGGCCCACCTACTTCATAGATTCCCTGATTAATTCGAACGGGTTTTTTCCGTAATTCACGAAAACGGATCTTGGAGACTCCGACGATATTACAGTCGAGTCACCTATTGAATCATGATAAGATCACAACAAAAGACGCGAAATGCACAGTTATGCACTTATGCAGAATTAGAGGAATTACAAAAAAAAAAAACTACTAGGACATGATATTCTAACCGGTTTCAATACAAACTTCGAGCTCATCAGACGAGTTCCCTTGCAAGCTGCTCCTGAACTCACCGTCTAATACAGGCAAAAACAGCACATAAGCTGTTTTATCATTAGACTGTTGAGGATTCGGATTATCGGCCTCGATTAGCAGCATCTGTGTTTCAACAGGAATGTCCTTTCCGGAATTTCCCACCCGAGGTATCATCCACCAGATTTTAAATCTAAACAGAGATAGCAACCGAGCTTCTCTGCGCGCATAATTAAAAAGCAACACTCACATCAGTGATCATCAACAGGCTAAACCAATCAAAATCTACATTTCAAATTTAACAGAAAAAGAATTTTTTAAGTGCTTACTGAATAACCCCTAGCTTGAAAACATGCCGAGAATCTCTCTGAGCAAAATTCGCACCGAGAAACGCGGACGAGTCTGACCATGGAGTAACTACAACGTTATCGGGGACGCCGACCAGTGCATCTGTCCCATTGAATCGCAAGACTCCATCTTTAACAAACGGCGCCGTTTTGAGGTGCATAGAGCACCTGCTGGCGCGTGTTCTGTAGACGCGCACAGACCCATTTGGAAATGTCCTACCGCTGTGAGCTATAAATGGACTGCGTTTGAGTTGCAAAGTTCTAATCGATGTGCAACCCGCTATTGCTATTGCCATTGCCATGGAGGAGTAGAAGATGAAGTTCAAAAGAAATCCCGAGTTTTTTGTTTTTTATTTTTTTATATTTATCGGTATGAGCTAATCCAATTGGCTGGCTCTCCAGGAATTTCTCATCTACACAATCCCCATCAATTTTTATTTTTACTTTTGTCTTTAACGCGATCACAGCTTGGTCCACCCTAATTTAATTAGATAAAATTCGAAAAATTCCATCTTTTCTTAGGGCAATATACTTATTGTTAGAATATGTAAATATATTATTAGGATATTTCGTTTATGTAAATATTGTAGTCTAAGATAAGCATAATTTGTTACCAAAATAATAGACTCAAACACAGCGTGTTATCAAAGATTTGCTGATTATGTCGTCAAATTGGTTTTTTCTCAAAGTAAGACCGATAACTCTCTATTTATTTACTACTGTGGTCATGATATTGCATATATTTTGTTATATGTGGATGACATAATCCTCACTACATTCTCGGATTCACTTCGAATGGTGGTTTTGTCCAAGTTAAATGCGTAATTTGCAATGACAGATTTGGGATCGTTAAGCTCTTTTTTGGGTATTTCTGTCAAACACGCCACACTACCGGCCTTTTTCTGTCTCAATGTCAAATGATATCATATAGAGAGCAGGAATAACTAATTGATACAAAGCCGAAGTTAAGTGTTGATGCTTCAAACACGCCTGTTGGGATTAGGGTCGCCCGTGGGCTCGACCCGACCAGTTGAAGAATTAAAATAAAAGTATTTTAATTCATAATATAATATATATATATATATATTATTTGTAATATAATATATATTATAGATGTATATCCAAAACATCACTAATGTGGTTATTTTGTGCAGTTATTGTGTATATTATAGTGATTAATTATACACATAAATTACTGCAAATGTTAACGCACAGAAGAGAAAAAAACAGAGAAAAAAAAAACATAAATAAACATATCATTGTGGTTCTTAGATCGTGAAGAACAATACAACACTCCAATCGGGAGAGTGTTGTACACACTGCGTGGCACGAGAAGCAACACGTAACAAGATGATTCGATCCGTTCGATTTACGTTTCCGCATCGAAGACAAGTAAGTCTTCTATTTTATTTTTATCGAATTGCTTATGTCGTTTAAGTAATTCCTTCAACGCCATTTGAAGATCCTTCCAAATATCGTAGTTTAGCTGGGGCATTACAATACCTCACTTTTACTAGCTAGACCCGATATATCTTATGTTGTCCAACAGGTGTGTCTTCATATGAACGATCCAAAACAATAACGCATGACGGCTTTAAAACGGATTGTACGGTATGTCAAAGGCACAATTACCTTAGGCTTGCACTTGTATAAGTTGACTCTTGACACTCTTATCTCGTATACTGATGCTGATTGGGGGTGGATGTCCGGATACACGTCTTTCTACTTCTGGATATTGTGTATTTTTGGGTGATAATTTGCTTTCTTGGTCATCTAAACGACAACCTACACTATCTAGATCCAGTGCTGAGGCCGAATATAGAGGTGTGCCGAATGTTGTTTCAGATACATGTTGGTTACAAAACTTACTGATTGAGCTTCGTTGTCCTGTCTCTCATGCTACCCTGGTCTACTTTGACAATGTAAGCGCTATTCATTTATCTGAAAATCCAGTACATCACCACACTAAACATATTGAGATGGATATTCATTTCGTACGGGAGAAAGTGGCAAAGGGCAACCTACGTGTGTTACATGTTCCGTCTCGTTATCAAATTGCAGACATTTTTACCAAAGATCTCCCGCGAGTACTATTTGATGATTTCAGACCCAGTCTCAACGTTGGTAAACCACCCGATGAAACTGTGGGGGTGTGTTAGAATATGTAAATATATATTTACAATATTTCAAATATGTTATTATTGTAGTCTATGGGCGTGTGGTTAGGAGACTTATTCTCCAAGCTTTTTTTGTATATATTCTGAAAGTTTAATCAATATGAAAGGGAAGGGAATTACATTCTTTCACTTATACTCCGTAGTTCATTATTTTTCTTCATTTTAATTGTTACATACTCTCTCTAGAATTATGCAATGGACAAGTTAAATGCTAAAATTTTGAGATGAAAAACAAAATAGGTTAGTACGTACTCTATCTATATTGTATGTATTTTCACATTTTTCTTTGAGCTATCCCCCATATATATCTACACATCTCAAAAAAATTTAATTACTACTTTTGTTTGTGCCTTGAAAAATGGTGAGAGATACTAAATACTCCTATACTAGACTACTTTTGTCTCTCTAAAAATGCCTTGGAAAAGAAATTGAACACTTTGAAGGGGGCGGGGGGAGTACGTAGTACAATCGAAACCAACTGGGAAGATATTTTACTTGTATGCTAAACCTGGAGAATCGAGTCGAGGATATTATGTGGGAGATCGACCCAATAGTTGGTCGAGGACTTGAGATCAATATCGAGATCGGAGCAAGGCAACAACGTAGTTGTACTCGTGTCATCCAAGTCATAGACATGAATATCCATGCCTCCGCTATCTGTGTAGTATATAGAATTGGGCTTGATCGCTCTTCCAAAGGATTCGGTGTAGCAACAAAATCCATTACCGTAAAAACCGATAAAAATAGTTCGATCATCTAGGTTCTCAAGCTCTTCACACACCATCCTATTAACATCCACCCGAAATATCTTAAAACGCACGCCGCATTCGTGATAAACGTGGAACAACATTTGATCAACCAAAATGAGCTCATTTCCACACGGCGACTCGATCAAATAAGTCGTGAGCCATGTGATCCCACTTGGGATCGGTTGTGAAGGAAATTTCCATTTACTTTTGCCGTTGATCAGAATTGGCCTTGCCTCGAGGGTGTCTCCAACCACATGAATAGTCACAAATTCGAGTCCAGATTGGGTGATCATCCCGTAAACCAAGCCTTTGATAGAGACCATATCGATTATTTTATAGTCAAGTTCTTCATAATTCACCTGGAAAAATGAACCGTCGCTAACCCTGCAGACGGTTTGGGTCGTCGAACAATTAGATTGGTCGAACACGATGAAGCAATCTGGGTGGGTTGGGGAATTGGACAAGAAGCATCTGTTGTAGAGACACGGGTCCTCGAAATACATTAGTTCGATAGTGTCCATAGTTGCTGGATTCCAGACAAGACAGAGACCTCTGGAATCACCATCTGAATAATCGAGTAAGACCAACCATCCGTAGGCAGAATCGAGTACGCACTTGTTGTTCAAAACCGGAAGACGTGTGGTTAGACATCGATTATCCAAGAGGTTATAAAAAGATTGTTTTTGGTATTCCTCGCCATGGATTGTCAAGAGCAAAGGAGGAGGAGGTGGTATATGCTTCTCTTCTACATATCCCCTGTCCATGTCCCTTAAACACCAAGAATAATAAATAAGTTACACATCACATGCAATTACTTACTTTTCTAAAATAATGTAGTACAGTAATATTTTGTTAAATAAATTAACGAACTTACTTTTTCTCCCCACAAAAACTGAAGATCCAATTCCAGCAATCAATCACACACTGTCAACCTGAAAATCAGCACCAGCAATAATAAAAATTCGATCAATATTAAAAAAAAAAATAAAAAAAAAAATAGCGAGGGTATATATTTTATTTATAGAGAGAAAAAAAAAACTTCAACCTAGTTTGAAATTGCAAAAGGGTTTGAGAGTTTTCTTGGAGTATATATAATTAATTAGATGTTTGTCCTTTCCAAACCCTTTTTTTTTATTTGGTAGTCTCTCCTATTTGGTATAGTACTTCTCTTATATGGTACTCTCTCGGTCTCTCCTGCAGTCCTACTTAAAACAAACGTATTAAGACAAAATATTACTATATAGGCACAGGTTGTCAACGTTATTTTTTTGGTCCGTCAAATACACATATAAACAATATACAAAAATTATGAAAAAATTACTAAAATAAAATTCAATAGTTAAATTATATTTTAGTTATTTTTTCATAATTTTTCTATACTGTTTATCATATCGGACGGACAAAAAAAATCAACCTGGACCACAATTGCCTATAGCTCTGGGACAGAGGGAGTATTTGTTAATTTAATTATTGAAAAACACATAAACAAGGGCTGGAAACGAGCCGAGCCGAGTCTGGCTTTGAGCTTATCAAGCCGGCTCGGAAAAAATTTAGCAAGCTAGAGCTTGACGAGCCGCTCAGGACGGTGCTCAAGCTCGACTCGTGAATTTTTTTTTATGCTTGAGCCCGGCTCGATCGAGCCGCTCGACTTTTGCTCGCTTGATTAGTTGAACTTCAGCTTGTTCGAGTGACTCGACTCGTATTGCTCGAGATTGACTTGACTTAAATTGCTCGAAAAGCTCGACTCAATATATATACACATATAAATTATTTTTAATTAAAAAATTATACCGCTCAATTCTTCAGGATTGGTGCTCAAGCTCGAGTAGAGCGTTGACTCGAGTAGCTCGCGAGTGCTCGCAAACTGCTCGATTCATTTCCAACCCTAACATAAACCTCATATTGAAAACTGTAATTCTCCTTTAAAATAAATAAATTTTAATTGAAGATAAAAGGAAATAACAACAAATGAACATCCCATTAATTACCACCATTTCAAGATGTTAATGAAATCTAAGATAAGTCCACCAATAATCCATGCAACACCAATATTTCACTTATGCTAAACCTAAAGAATCGAGGATATTATATGGGAGATCGACCCAATAGTTGGTCGACGAGTTGAGATCAATATCGAGTTCAGAGCAAGGCAACAATGTTGTTGCACTCCTGTCATCCAAATCATAGACATGGATAACCATGCCTTTGCGATCTGTATAGTATATACAATTGGGCTTGATCGCTCCTCCAAAGGATTCGGAGTAGCAACAAAACCCATTTCCGTAAAATCCGATAAAAATAGTCCGACCATCCAAGTTCACAAGCTCCTCGCACACCATCCCATCAACATCCACCCGAAAAATCCTAAAATGCACGCCACTTTTGAGATAAACATTGAACAACATTTGATTAACCAAAAGTAGCTCATTTCCACACGGCGACTTGATCAAATAATGTGTGTTCCATGTGATCCAACTTAGTATCGGTTGTGAAGGAACTCCCCATGTATGTTTGCCATCGTCGATCAGCAGTGGCCTCACCTCGAGCTCGTCTCCAACCACGTGAATAGTCACGAATTCACATTGATGTTCGAATCCAGGTTGGATGATCCCAAAAATCAAGCCTCGGAAATAGACCATAGCGATTATACTAAAGCTCAGGTCTTCACAATCTACATGGAAAATCAAACCATCACTAATCCTGCAGAAAATTTGGGTCGAACAATTGAATTCTTCGAACACGATGAAGCAATCTGGGTCGGTTGGGGAATTGGACAAGAGGCATCTGTTGTAGGGACATGGGTCCTCGAAATGCAGTAGTTCGATAGTTTCCATGGTTGCTGGATTCCAGAGAAGACAGTCACCTCTGAAATCACCTTCTGAATTATCGAGTAAGACCAACCATCCGTAGGCTGAACCGAGTACGCACTTGTTGTTCAAAACCGGAAGACGTGTGGTTTGGCATCGATTATCTACGAGGTTGTATAAAGATTGTTTTTCATATTCCTCGCCGTGGATTGTCAAGAGCAGAAGAGGAGGAGGTACATGCTTCTCTTCTTTTCCCATCCCAACAACTACATTATCCCTGTCCCTTAAACACCAAGAATAATAAATAAGTTGCACATCACATGCAATTACTTGTCTAATAGTAGTAATATTTTGTCACATAAATTAACCAACTTACTCTTTCTCCCCACAAAAACTGAAGATCCAATTCCAGCAATCAATCATACTTGTCAACCTGAAAATCAGCACCTTCGATTATAAAAATTCGATCAGTATTAAAAAAAAATTTGGAGAGGGTATATATTTTATTTACAGAGAAAAAAAAAACCTTTAACCTAGTTTGAAATTGCAAAAGGTTTGTGAGTTTTCTTGGAGTATATAATTAATTAGATGTTTGTCCTTTCCAAACCCTTTTTTATTTGGTATCTCTCCTATTTGGTATAGTACTTTTCTTATCTCCTACTTAAAAATTCAGACAAAATATTACTAATTCCCTATTTTGTTATTCATTAATTAATTTGAAAAAAACTTTTCTTAACTTAACTTGATTGTTTATTTAATTATTTATCTAGGTGACAATATATTCATTAATTAACACTAAAATTATCATTATAATTAAATGGGACTCCATAGTAAAAGTGAGTCAAAGACGAATGGCAATAGAAAAAGATGATGGAAACTTATTAAGTAAATACTATGTTAAATACAGTTCTAAACAAATGCACAAAATCAGCATTTGACATTTTAATAAATGGTAATATTCGGAAGTTTGGAAAATATAAAATCGTAAAATCATAAATTATAATCGGCAACGGTTTTCGACAAGGTTGTAAAGTATGCAAAATCATAAATCTTCAAGTTGTAATCGGCAACAGTTTTTCGACGAGGTTGTAAAATGTAAAAACACATAAACTATGGTGGAAACGAGCCGAGTCGAGTTTTGAGCTTATCGAGCCAACTCCGGAAAAAAAAAATCAGCAGACTCGAGCTTGACGCTTGAATTCTTTTCATGCTCGAGCTTGGCTCGATCGACCGCTCGGCTTTTGCTCGCTCGATTAGTTGAAGTTCGGCTTATTCGAGTACCTCGACTCGTATTGCTCGAGTTTGACTCGACTCGAACGGCTCGACGAATCGACTCAATATAAAATATATTTAATTAAAAAAATGTAATATTCTAGCGGCTCGCGAGCCGCTCGATTCTTCAGGACTGCTGCTCGAGCTCGGCTCGAGCTCGAGTTTGACCAAACTCGAGTCGAGCGTTGACTCGAGTAACTGGTCGGTTCGTTTTTAGCCCTAACAAAAACCTCATATTGAAAAATGTAATTCTCCTTAAAAATAAATAAATTTTAATTGAAGATAAAAAGAAATAACAACAAATGAACATCCCATTAATTACCATTTCAAGATGTTAATGACATCTAAGATAAGTCCACCAATAATCCATGCAACACCAGTACACTTGAAAACAACTGGGTAGATATTTTACTTATGCTGAACCTTAAGAATCTTGAGAATATTATGTGGGAGATCGACCCAATAGTTGGTCGACGACTTGAGATCAAAATCGAGATCGGAGCAAGGCAACAGTGTAGTTGTACTCCTGTCATCCAAATCATAGACATTTATAACCATGCCTTTGTATTCTGTATAGTATATAGAATTGGGCTTGATCGCTCTTCCAAAGGATTCCGAGTAGCAACAAAATCCATTACCGTAATAACCGATAAAAATAGTCCGACCATCCAGGTTCGAAAGCTCTTCGCACACCATCTTATTAACATCCACCCGAAAAATCCTAAAATGCACGCCACATTCGTGATAAACGTTGAACAACATTTGAGTAACTAATAATAGCTCATTGCCACACGGCGACTTGATCAAATAATCCGTGTTCGAATTGATCCAACTTAGTATCGGCTGTGAAGGAACTCCCCATTTATGTTCGCCCGTTGGTCAGCATTGGTCTCGCCTCGAGCCTGTCTCCAACCACATCAACAGTCACAAATTCATATGCAAATTCGAATCCGGGGTTGATGATCCCATAAATCAACCCTTGGAAAGAGACCATAGCGATTATGTAATACTTCTGTTCTTCATAATTCACCTGGAAGGCCGAACCATCGCTAACCCTGCAGATGATTATCTAAGAGGTTATAAAAAGATTGGTTTTTGTATTCTTTTTTGCCATGGATTGTCAAGAGCAGAGGAGGAGGAGGAGGATGCTTCTCTTCTTTTCCCATCCCAGAACTACACTGTCCCTGTCCCTTAAACACCAAACACATGATATGAATAAATAAATAAATAAATAAATAATTAGTTGTCTAAATTAGTAGTACTAAATGAACTAACCAACTCACTCTTTCTCCCTAAAAAAGTTGAAGATCCAATTCCTGAAAGGAGAGGAATCAATCATAATTTTAAACATAAAAATCAGTAGCAACAATATACCATTACAAAAATGGATAATTTTGTTTTCATGTCATCATCTAAAATAAATCCAGTTAAAAGAAACAAACACAACATATTAATTTGACAAATATCCACAAAAATTGATGATTTGAGATCGAACAATAAAGAAACTTGTATATGGCTATGTAACCAACTCACTCTTTCTCCCAACAAACGTCTGATTCCAGAAACCTGAAAATTCAGCACCAACAATTAGTTATAAGATATCGATCAAATATTTTTAGACAAAGAAAACACACTTTGCGAGGATACATATTTTATTTATAGAGAAAAAAACAACACTTTAACCTAGTTTAAAATTGCAAAGGGTTTGGCAGTTTTCTTGGAGTATATAATTAATTTGATGTTTGTCCTTTCTAAACCCTTCTTTTATTTAATACTTTCCTTAATTTTCTTATTTAGTACTGTCTCCTGCCAAAATCCTATTAAGAAAAAGTCTCTAATTTATTCTTCATTAATTATTTTGAAATTTTAAATTAATTATATTTTAATTAATGTTAATATCAAATTTTGGATAAAAACATTTAATTTACATTGAAAGATAAATAAATTGAAAAAATTTCAAAAAAAAAAAAAAAAAAACTAATTATAAAATTGGCAGAATAGTAACTTAACTTAATTTGATTGTTTATTTAATTATTTATCAGAGGTCACATCAGGTTTCCGGCGCCACCGGGCCGGGCACGCAGGTGCTTCTCAAGCGACTTTTTGGCCAAAAAACTGAGTCAAAGGACGAATGACGATAAAATAAAATAACATGATGGAAAATTATTAAGTTAATAGTAACTCTAAGAGAAACCAAAAATGATTATAACTCTCGGATATTCAATTGACGGGACGTTCATGACCGTGGACGAGTGTACAAATTGTCCATATCCAGGAGAACTCAGAGCCATCCAACACACACTGCACAAAGATGTAAATTCATGGCAATGGGGGATGGCACCAGCATATTTTCTACATCTTTTCCACAAAAAATGTCTAACCCTTTGCAATAGGATACTTAAGGAGGACAGAGGGAGTAGTGCAATCGAGCTCACAGATGTAATGAGTATCCGTACCTAGACACCTGTTTACAGTGGTTATATGCGAGAAAAAAAAGCCGGAGACCTCAAGGATCGTCTATTTAAGGTGTAAAAAATGTATTAGCATGTTAAAATAATTCAAAACATCACAGAGTATGTAATCATCTAAAAGGAATATCCAAAAAAAAAAAATGAGTTGAGAACAATAAAGAATCTATAATGGCTGATGTAACCTGGCTAGCTAGAGCCAAGATAAAGAAATTGTTGGGATGACTTCCGGCGCAGGCATGTGCATTATCCAAGCTGCCGAATCCAATCTCTTGATTCCATAAGCATGATTCTCCAAATAATCCTCGTTCAGCGAACGATATTTACCGTCACTCAAAGAGTACAGCACAGGAACATTGTCGCCGTGGAACATGGGAAAAGAGATAGTGTTTTCCATACTTTTAGTAACAGCTTTATGTCCGAAAGAGGAGATATGGCTAAGGTACAACACTTGGTCTCCGATTCCCTCCACTGGGTCCCACTTCATCTCCGACGACAGCCTAAACACACTCACCTCTCTTTCATGCCCAATAACAAACACACCAAACAACCCCTCTTCCCCATTCAGCTTCACTAAGTATTGCTCCCTTATGTTCAAGTCCTCGTCGTCCTCCAAAAGCCTTAGACACTTAAAATGGACATACAAGTGTTTTCGCTCGATATCAAACACCGCGACTTCTCCACTCACGCTCAAAAAGTAAATCATCCCACAGTGCAATACTGGGGCCCCGAGCGACATCCAAAAGCTACCTTCGTCCTCGACTGGATACTCATCGCATTCCCATTTATCCTCTCCACGTTTAAGCGTGCATATTCCTACATTGCTCGAACTTATGAGAGTTCTAATCCCGACAACCACACACTCAGGGGAAGTCGGCGGGTTGTAAAAAGTTAACGAGGAGTATAGGTCCCCAACCTTGGAAGGCAAATCGATCTTTCGGTTATTGCTAGGATCGAAGAAGAAAAGGGTGTCGTCGAACCGAGACATCAAGAACCAGCCGTACTTGGAGCATCGAAGCTCTGCTTTTTCCAGGTCGGGAAAGCTTAGCTCGAGGAAAGTGTTGTACTGATAGAACTTCCAGGTTCTGGTTCGACGGTAGTAGTACATGAGGCACGGAGAATATCGATAGGGTGAAGTCGAAGCGAGGGCGTTCCAGGGTTTGCATACGAGCCTAAAACTAAGTCTGTCTTTACCGAATAGTTTTGAAAGAATCAAGTTGAGCAGGTCGACGTTGAATTCAGCCCAATTACTCATTATTTCTTTGTATTCACAAAACTGATTCTACAGATATCGAAACAATAAATTCAAAATAACATAACTACGACTTTAGAGATAATGATGCTGCGAAAAGGTAAATAATTTATGTTAGGAATGTTACCAGCACCGTGATGCGGGCGGAATTTCAGTTTGAACCACCGTGAATTTTCGCCGGAGCAGGCGGGACAGAGGGGGCCTTCTCTTCGATGATTTTGGGGCAGAGATGAGTTAGGGATTTTAACGTGTGTATATATATTGGGAGTAAATATAATAAACCGAAGTCGATTAGTAATTCCCAATAAGTTTCGTGTTTTCAGTTTGACCCTCCTTCGATTCAAAGATATACTTGCTCATAATTGTTTACTTACTTTAAAATAAATAAATATTTGTATAACTTAAAAGGTAACTTAATAAAATAATAGTAAAATTATATTTTTAAATTGAAGAAATAATTTACTTGTAGTTTTTTAAGGGTGAACAACTTGTACAATTAAGAAAACTAGTACAATTGCCCGTGCGAATGCACGTGTAAATTTTAATTGAAATATTATGAGATAGGATGAGACTTATTGACTCTCTCCCACATGTGTATGCTACTCGAGCACATCTCTCGATTTACATTATACCCGATCGAAGAGCCTCTGATCTGGTGGGAGAAGAGTTCTGATATGGTGGGAGAAGAGTTTCTCGTCTCTGCATTCCTCGAGTGTCAAACGCATCCAACAAATACCTAAAACCCATAAATGCAGTTCACAAATACTTAAAACACACAAATACAATTCTATTAATATAACTTACGTTAACCTCAAAAACAAATTTTACAGAACTGAATTAGAGATAAACGAAAAATTAAAAAAAAAATCTTGTCGAACATAATTAATACCTCGACAATTTGATTCTGAAATATGCGAAAGAACAAAACATCCAAAATCTATTAACTAAATAAAAAAATACTTATGACCTGTTTTTTTGGACTTAATATCAGTCTAGTTTAATTCAGTTCAAATCGTTTATGTTCAGTTCAGTCCCGTTCAGATCGCTTCAGTTCAGCTCGATTAAGTTCGTTTCAAAATAAATTAAAATAAAATAAATAAAAATTAATTCCAATATATAATTTCAGTCCAAAAGAACAGGTCCTTAATGTTCAACCGCTAAAATATAAAAAGTATTTTTAATTTATAAACAATAAATAATATTAATAATTTAATTGTAATTTGTGATTTTTAGTTGAAAAATTTAAGGATTATGAAATTTTAGTCCAAATTGAAAGCAATGGCAATGTCGTTTTCAAACATGTGGTGAGTCTTATCTATGATCTCAAGAGACAAGTTTTTTCAAGCTCCGATATCAAGTTTCATAATCTTGCAATTTTTCAACTAAAATTCATAAATCAAAATTAAATTATTAATATTATTAATATATATATATATATTTAAAATAAAAAAGAAGTGTTGTTCCCCATTTTCTCAAGGCCCATTATGATCGGGTTACGGCCCGAGTTCAGATCCGATCCGCGTTAATTCCCTTAACGGGTAAGCGATGGGACCCAGCCGACGATCAAATGCGACCACTATAGCACGGAGACCTAACACCATCGAACACCCCCGGCGCGGATACGCCGCGAACACATTTAACCATCTCATGATCTTTCTGTTCGCAGAAACTCCTCCCAGCATGTCATGCCTGACGTCTCCGCCATTCAGGTCGCGTGTCACCGAGGAGACGAGTATGATTGGATCGCCTGGACCAGCGGTTTTCAACTCATTCAAAGGATGTCCGGATAGCGGTTCAACTAAAGGAGGTGACTCGTTCAAGTTAGACCTGACCAAGGGCAAAAGAGGACATTTTGTTACAAGGGGTACAAAGGAGATCTTCCTCTAATACAAGGGGTAATTTGTGTAATTATTCAAGGAAAAGCCCATGAAATTTAGGCTCAAGCCCATGTATAGAAACCCTAATCAAATTTCCTCATTTGTAAGGGACAAGCACAATTCCCAAGAAATATACCTGGAATTTAATACTAGAAGCTTTTAGCTGTTTCCTTATTTGTTCTCTCAATCCCCAAAACATCAATACGTTCGCGGGTGAATTCTTGTTAGGATTTTCTGCCCGTAAACAAGAAGCTAAAGCATGAAGAAAGATTATGTGATTATTTGGTACAAAGATTAAGTGATTATATATGATGTACCCGGAGCAATCAAGGTTGCGTACAAAAACAAAAATCTATCTTGAATCTGCAAAACACATTTACAAAA
>JACOMQ010001115.1:0-32357 GCA_014843705.1 Euphrasia arctica
TGCCTTTGACTTTGCCCGATAGCGACTCTCTGCCCGGTACAAAGACTTCAGTTCAGTTCCTTCTCTTCCCAGGTGGTGGTGGTGACTATTCCTCGGACTCCTCGACATCTTCACTTTGCCCATAGTGTTGACTTTGCCTTCTTGGGTCAAACTGCTCAAGTCACTTTGCCTTGAATTCGCGCGTTTGCCCAAAGTGGACCATTCCGTTGCCTTTTCCGCGCAATCTCCACCTGCTAACATGAATCCCTGCATACTTTGCCCAAACACTCCATTGTGCCCTCCCAGACACATAAACGACTCAAACTGACTCAATTACGACTCTAAAAAGACTCCAAGATGAGCAAATAAAATGGCTCATCATTGAGTAATCTTGATTAATAATGAATTATAAATTTAAAGTACAATGAAAATGATCTATAATTAAGTCAATAATTGTTTTTCTTGGATATATTAGTGGGACTCAACATGTACTTTTTTTTAATGTTCATTTGATACTTAAATACTCAATTTGTTTTAAAGAAATAAGAATCTCTCATATGTAAAATATAAAGAACATTTTCTAATTTTCTTTAAACAAATAGAGTATTATTAGATTTATACTCTTTCTGTCTCAAATTAACAATCACATTTCTTTTGTAAATTGCATAGAAAGTATACAAAGTGTGATCATCAAAGAAAAAATATATTTTTTCCAATGAGAGCATCACATTTATTATTATGCAAAAAAATTGGACTCCACACATCTAGACAACTCAATGAATCAAGAAAGATAATGTTCTTCCAGTTTCAACAAGTTGTAAAATGATTATTTTGACGGTGTGCATATTAGGCATTGGTTAGTTTTAGGCAATAGGTACTTTAACAAACAAACAAAAACTGATATGCAATTGTAACAACTTCTGCCCAACCCTATGCAAGTCATTTCACTTGATAATGGTTGGTGGATACAGCAAAGAAATTGATAGCACATGGCTACTGCCACTCATTCAAATAGCATATAATCTTCGAGTATATCTCTGTTTTTTAACATAATCAAACAAACATAGCTTGACATTTTTTCAATTTTCTCCTTTTTGAGGGGTTTGAAAAGACAAATAATAATGAAAACTGAACCAGTGATCAGTGATCACTGTTCTTGCAGCTATTTTTGTCTAGGTTAGAACAAGATAGGGTAGGTGGGGTATGTTCTTATTAGCCATAGTTTTCACTCTCTAAAAGACACAAATCATTGGATTTTATGTGTTCGTAGTTTTTATTTTGGATATTTTTTTTATCTTATATTTTTTTTTCCGATTTGATCCTAATTTATTTTATTTTTTAAATTTAATTTGGTATAATGCAAAATTTAGATAATTTAGTTATTTTCAATCAAAAAAGTCAAAATTGACTTGAAATTAGTTGATCGACGCAAACGTGACTTTCAATTTGGGAATTTTTTTGATTTAACTTAATACGATCCAGATGTCATTATTTGATTGGGCAGCAGGTTGGGTTGATCCGATTTTGTCCTTCGAGTATCGTTGAGGATTATCGATGCTCAATCAGTAGGTATTTTGTTGGGATTATCTATGTATTTTGAATATTACACTGCTGAGTCGAGATATGACTATTTATTTTTAAGATGAATTTGTTCCGTATTAGTACTTTATATATGGAATCACAAGTAAATATTTTTCAAGATGAAACAACAAATAAGACAACATCAAGCATACGATACCGAATTTGACGAACAAGAAACAAAAAAAATAAAAAAATTATGCACTAATGGAAAAGAAAAATAAAAGAAATATCAATAACTTGAACTGTGTCCTTGAGCATACGTGTGTGTACTTAGATTAGAGCATGTGTGTTCAACTCTCAATTCAATCTCTGTATTTTAATTGTGAATGGGACTTGGCCTTATATAGCCCACCGTGTCATTTCACGAAGAGATGGCGGTGCATATCATCACTTAAAATAATTATCAATAAATAAAAAAAAATCCTTTTTATTAAATTAATCAATTATCTAAAAGTGGTGTTTCGTTAATCGCATCCAACCACACCCGGTTTAAGCAATCCCTCAATCCATGCATGCATGCCAAACACACATTCATGATGCATGTCTCACGTAATATATAATTACACATGCATACTTGCACACAATATATTACACACAATATATTATATTTTATTTATTATTTACAAAAGAAGTTTTGACAATCAAAATATGAGACAGAACTAATATAATACAATATATAATTAACTAATTAATCTTTAATTAAATTCTTTCTTTCATATATATTTTAGCAAGACTTCATATATATTTTAGCAAGATAGAATATTAATATACATTCTCATATTCATATTTTTGTTAGTTTTTTATGATGCTTTGATAGTTAATTGTTGTGATATTAACGCCAAAGAATTTCAAAAAAAGGCTCTGATACCAATTGTTGCGATTATTAAAAACTAAATCGCACATCACTCAAGAATATATATGAGATGCGAGAAAAAAATAAACGAAAGAATACACACACAAATTTAGGTAGAAACCCAAAACACGAGAAAAATCACGGAAAGAAAGAGAAATCCAGTACATCGTTGAGGCGTACAATAATTCACTCTATGATTTTCGTCTACCGGAGAACTAATGGAAATAAAAATAATTTCACCTAGTTACTTAACTTTACCTTGGTTGTGTTTGTATACCTTGGTTATGTTTGTACGGATGCTAGCTGTCTCCTTATTCCCATTATCTAGAGTTTAGGAGTAGTATATAAACTCTATGATGTAGCAGCCGCAACCATCAATCAAATAATATTTTCCCAAAGTTTTCTGGGTTAAACCCCAAAGCTGTATAAACTTTTATGTTATCAGGGCTTTAATGGCTCGTTGCTGAGTCGTCTCTTTCCTTGAGCAGCCATGTCAGAAACCAGTTCACAGAGAGCCTCGATGGGTCAGAATCCATTGGTCCATATCAATAATCAGCTTGCATCTATTAAACTCACGGACGAAAATTATCTCATCTGGAGACAACAAACCTTGGCTGCCATCAAAGGGCATGGACTTGAGGGATTCATCGATGGCACAGAATCTCCACCACCTAAACTTGTGCAAACTGAAGAAGAGGGAATTTTAAAGATGAATCCAGATTATATCTTACACCAGAGGCAAGACCAGCTTCTCACCTCTTGGATCTTGTCATCTTTATCAGAGAGTATACTCATCTCTGTTGTTGGGTTGGATTCAGCTCAGGAAATCAGGAGCACCATTGAAGCCACTTTCTCCAGTCAAACAGCTGCAAAGAAGATGCAATATAGGTTGCAGCTTCAAAACATTAAGATAAATGGCATGAGGGAGTACCTCAATAAAGTGAAAACTTGCTGTGATGCTCTCTCTAGTGCTGGAGAGAAGCTTAAAGAAATTGATCAGGTGCTTTATGTTCTAAGTGGATTAGGCTCAGAGTATGATGCTGTTGCGGTAGCCATTACAGCCAAAGGGGACACATTGAAAGATGTCACATCTCTCCTACTAAGTTATGAAAGTCGAATTGAGGCTTCTTCCCAAAATGATAAGCTGATTCCTAATGCAAATCTCACTACACAGAAAGGGGGCAGATTTCAATCCCATACTCAGTCACAGTCAAACAGGGGAAGAGGAAATCAGTCAAATAGAGGGAGAGGGAGCTATAGAGGAAGAGGTGGCAGGACAAATTCAAATACTGGAAATAGAGTTTCTTGTCAAATATGTGGTTACTTCAACCATACTGCTAAGGAATGTTATCACAGGTTCAATGCGGATTTTGTTCCTAGATCCAATGGGGATAACCCAGTGAATCAGTCACAGGGAAGTGCTATGTACACAGCTGCGGATAATGTTTTTGACATGAACTGGTATCCGGCATCTGGAGCAACACATCACGTTACCAATGATCTTTCCAACCTTAGTGTGTCAAATGAATATGCAGGTCACAACAAAATGCAGGTTGGCAATGGAGCTTCTCTTGACATCAACCATGTTGGTAAGGCACTTGTTTACTCCTCCTCAAGCTCACAGCCCCCTCAATTTTTTAAATTGAATAGATTGCTGCATGTGCCACAAATCACAAAGAATCTTATAAGTGTTGCAAAGTTTGCTCAAGATAATGGTGTGTTCTTTGAATTCCATCCTTTTGCTTGTTTTTTCAAGGATCAAACTACAAGCCAGGTGGTTCTAACAGGGAAGCTTAAGGACGGACTCTATCAATTTCAGCTCAAAAATCAGCCCTTGAGTGATTCCTGTTTACAGCAGCCCAAGACCAAGAATGGTTCATCTCTTACTTTTTGTGATTCAAATGTTAATTGCTTTTCCTCTTCAATGAAAGATGCTCGGTCTATCTACCTGTGGCATTTAAGACTAGGGCATCCATCTTTAGACATTACTAAGAGAACTTTGTTAACTTGTAATGTTCCTGTTCTTAATGAAAACTTCTCCTTTTGTGGAAATTGTGCTCAAGGTGAATCACACAAGCTCCCTTTCACTTCTAGAACCAGCACTGCTACTAAACCTTTGATGCTTATACATAGTGATTTATGGGGACCAGCTCTAGTTCTCTCTAACACATGCAACAAATATTATGTGATTTTTTTGGATGATTATTCTAAGTTTGTGTGGATTTATTTTTTGAAACTAAAATCTGACACTGCTAAGGCTTTCATTCATTTTAAAAATCTAGTAGAGAACAAGCTAGGAACTCAAATTAAAACCATTCAAACTGATGGGGGAACAGAATATAAGGCATTGTCTTATTTTTTTGCTGTGAATGGCATTCATCACCAAGTCTCCTGCCCATACACACCTGAACAAAATGGATTGGCAGAAAGGAAGCACCGAAATATCATTGAAAGTAGCCTTAGCATCATGTCACATTATGGGATTCCCAAGTATTTTTGGGAAGATGTTTTCAGCACAACAGTGCATCTCCTCAATAGAGTTTCTAATAAGACCATTGGTTATATGTCACCTTAACAGAAGTTGTTCGGACTTGTTCCTGATTATGCGGCCTTAAAGGCTTTTGGTTGTGAAGCTTATCCACTTCTCAAACCTTATAATACTGATAAGCTAACTCCCAAATCCCAGCCTGGTGTTTTCTTGGGATATAATACTCAGTTCAAGGGCTATAAAATCTTGTTACCATCTGGTAAAACCTTGTTCAGCAGGCATGTGGTTTTTAACGAGTCTTCTTTTCCTTTCTCCAAATCACCCAACCCTGATACAACATCCTTAACTTCTCCCATTCCAATACCACTTGTCTACCCAAATAAATCTGAAACTACTATTTCTCAAACCCCTACAGCTCACCCTCCTCCATCTCCATCCATTTCTACTTTTGAGGATCAAAGTTTCCCTTTTCCTCCTCCAGAATCTCAGAGTTCAAATAGTGAACACTCTACTCCTACTTCACAATCTTCTGGTGAGTCTTCAATTAATTTATCTCCTCTTATTAATTCTGCGAATCACTCTCCTCCTCCTGCCAATGCACATCCCATGCTAACCAGATCAAAACTTGGTGTTTTCAAACCCAAAGCATACATCAGTGAACCCTCTTTAGGTGCAGAACCTTCCTCTTTTCAAGAGGCTCTTTCTATACCTCCCTGGAAAGAGGCAATGGTTCAAGAATACCAGGCACTCTTAAGGAACAAAACATGGAATCTTGTTCCTGCTCCTCCCCACTCCAACATCATTGATTGTAGGTGGGTTTTTAAAATTAAGCGTGTGTCTGATGGTTCCATTTTGAGGCATAAAGCTCGCGTAGGAGCCAAGGGCTACACTCAGCTAGCTGGGGTTGACTACGACGAAGTTTTTAGCCCGGTGATTAAATCTGCTACTATAAGAATTATCCTGACCATTGCTTTGTCAAAGGTTGGACAATTCGGCAGCTTGACATTGACAATGCATTTCTCAATGGTGTCCTTGAACCATCTACTCAGATTTATATGTCACAACCTCAAGGATTTGAGCAGCTCTCTTCTCAACCTCTCGTTTGCAAACTAAACAAGGCCATTTATGGCCTTAAACAAGCTTCTAGAGCCTGGTTCTCTACACTGAAATCTGTTCTTTTCAAACTTGGTTTTGTAAGTTCTAAAGCTGACTCTTCTCACTATATTTATCATCATTCCACCACAACAATTTACCTCCTTGTTTATGTGGACGACATTATCCCCACTAGCAATTCTCCTACTGTCCTTTCCACCTTTATAAAAAAATTATCTACACATTTTTTCTTAAAAGATCTTGGTCCACTCAGCACTTTCCTTGGCATAGAGGTCACTCAGTCCTCTCAAGGTCTTCTCCTCACTCAAAAACAATACCTCATTGATCTCCTCCTTAAAGCTCAAATGGCCGGCGCAAACAGCAGCCCTACTCCTATGGTTTCACATCCACAATTATCCAAATTTAATGGTTCTCCTATTCCAGACCCCAAAGCTTATAGAACCCTCATTGGCAGCCTCCAATACTAGACTTTGACTCGCCCCAACATTGCTTTCACAGTAAATAAGCTTTCTCAATTCATGCAAAATCCTATGGACACACATTTTAAGTCCTTAAAACGCTTGCTGCGTTACTTAGCAGGGACTGTGGACCTTGGCCTTCACCTTCTTCGCTCTACTCACCTTCAGCTTCGCGCTTTTTCAGATTCTGATTGGGCATCTGACCCCGATGATCGAAAATCAACCTCGGGTTATTGCGTCTACCTTGGTACTAACTTAGTCGCATGGAGCTCGAAGAAGCAAACCACCGTTTCTCGTTCGAGCACAGAAGCCGAGTATCGTAGCCTCGGCCATGCTATGGTTGAGCTCTTATGGATTCAATCTATTCTTAAGGAACTTCGTCTTCCTCCAGCACGACTCCCTGTCGTTTGGGTGGATAACAAAAGTGCAGTGTTTCTTTCTACACATTCGGTGGTCCAAGCGCGCACCAAACACATCAAAATCGATTTGCACTTTATACGTGATAAAGTTCAATCTGGCGCTGTAGTCGTGCACCACGTTCCCTACTATGATCAAATCGCCGACGTCTTTACTAAACCACTATCCGGCCAATTCTTTGCGCGACTTCGAAATAAGCTTCAGCTTTCTTCATTATCCACGCTCGAATTGCAGGGGGTAATGGAAATAAAAATAATTTCACCTAGTTACTTAACTTTACCTTGGTTGTGTTTGTATACCTTGGTTATGATGGTACGGATGCTAGCTGTCTCCCTATTCCCATTATCTAAGGTTTAGGAGTAGTATATAAACTCTATGATGTAGCAGCCGCAACCATCAATCAAATAATATTTTTCCCAAAGTTTTCTGGGTTAAACCACAAAGCTGTATAAGCTTTTAAGAACCCTAATTTATAGATGTAACAAACCTATCAAATTGAAAACAATTAGAATTATTAACAAATATTTTTCTTAATATGACTTCAAATCGCATAGGTAATATAATTATATTGTCAATATAATTATAATCTCCTTAAACAAATTAAAATAAATAAACAAATTAAAATAAAACCAAAATGACAGCTAACAAAAATCCAAAAAGACGTCCGCGCGAGAGTGACTTTTCCAAACCCATGTCTAAAGCTAATGCAATTAATTAGTTTCTAATGTCATGATGACATCCTTTCATACTAATCCAAATCGGTCTTGAGTAAAGTTCATCCCGTGACCGAACTCTTCGATTTGTTGCGCGCGTATTCCCGTTTAGTTTTATTTCTATTCCGATTCGAGTCACGCTTTAACAAATCTCCACATTGACAAAAATTTTCGCGACTCCAAGCCGCCTAACTCCAACGATCATAGACCTATTTTTCTTCCTTCCTCCAACCCTGTAGGGTTCACTCAAAACATGAGCACCCTAAGTTTGTACCCCACTTAAACTTAGTACAAGAACATGAAGTTGCACCGGCCAGCCTTTGGGTACCACCAAACTTCATGACCACCACACAATCGATATCACCATTCTCCAATCTCGCATTCTCACTACTATCATCACCACTTGTATTCGTTAATTCTTCAATACTATCCATAACATGCTTAGGCTCGATATCCGGTTTCCGAATACTATTCGGGTTAGTATGCTCTGTGTCTCCGTCACCAACACACTTGCACGATTTTTCCATAGGTGATCCCGACTCACCATCCACCGAATGACTTCTTTAGGCAGAAGCAGTTGCCCTCGTGTAAATTGTGTTGCCTCATAGCTCATACAATCCACTAATCTTTCTCTCGACTCGCAAAATAAGTCGCCCCGACTTACTTTCAACACTCCACCTTTATCGAAGTACTGATACCCCTTCAGATCTAAGGTGTTGAGAGAAATAAGATTACCCTTCAGGTCTGAATCATACCTTACAGTACCTGAGCTGAGGGTTCAAATATGCTCATCGAACATCTTTATTCTCACAATTCTCATGCCGAGTATCTCACACGTTGTGTCATGCCCCATGACCACCGTTCCACCGACACTTTCATCAAACATGTCAAACAAATCCCTGTTTTGACACATGTGATACGAACATCCCGAATCCAAGATTTTCCCCTCACTCGTTAAAAAATCAGAGACAACCAGAAATTCCTCATCAGTGAAACCTCCTTTTCCGAAATCGGCCACCTTCGATTCCTTTCTCCGATTCGTCAGGGACTGACAGTCTTCTTTCATGTGGCTTTTTTCCTTGCAATAGTGACAAACACCCTTAAATTTCTTTTCCAATGCCCCACCTTGGACATTAAGAAATTTCCCTAGATTTTCACCAGTTAAAACCTCCTTCATCGTCTCTCTCGATCGCAAAGGCGGGACCACTACAAACAAATCACTGGAGAGATATAGTGCAATTATACCTCTCATATATATTTCTATACTTTCTTACCTTCTCTTCTGGCTCCATCGTGCTTGACATTTTGTCCATGCCCCAGCAACGCATCATCAAGATCCATGTTGGTTAGAACCACTGATCCAACTCCACCTTGAACTGCCATGTAGAGAATCGCATTTCCGATCTAACACCGAATATAAACCTTCGTCGCCGTCTCCCAAAATATTCTCGAGCTCCACCTGAATCTAGAAACACCAATTGTCGCAACGCCCGCCTCGTGAAGATGGATTCTGCGTCCGGGATCCTCCTACCAAATCTCTTGATAACAGGGCATAGGATCGTAACATAGCTTTTTACGATGCTATGATACCAATTGTTGTGATATCCACGCCAAAGAACCTCAAACAAGGCTCTGATACCACTTGTTGCGATTATTGAAAACTAAATCGCACACTACTCAATGAGATACGAAGAAAAAGATAAATGAAAGAACAAACACACAAATTTATTTGGAAACTAAAAACACGGAAAAAATCACGTGAAGAAAGAGAACTCCGTCAAAGGTTGTTAGAATTTCAACCATTTTTGTTTCGTTAGTTTTTGTTTATTTCGTCGTTTTTCGTTCGTGCCTTTTATCGTTCTTCGTGTCTTTTCACTTCTTTTTGTTATTTTACCGTTCGGACAGGAGTAGGCATGACGGGGATCAAAAGCGAGTAAAAATGAGCGAAAACGGGCTAGAATCGAGCTTAGGACCAAGAAGTGAAGTGCTGAGTACTCCAAGGCCAGACTGTCGGCCGACAGGAACAGACGTCGGCCGACAGGAACAGACGTCGGCCGACGACAGTGTATTTTGGCTCAGCTTACAGGCCAGGAAGACCGCGTGCGAAGAATTCACCTGCGTTTTCAGGTTCAATGTCGGCCGACAACCTTTAACGTCGGGCGACATCAGAGATGTCGGGCGACAGAGACTTACGTCGGCCGACAGTGAGCAATTTCCGTTGACTTCCTGGAGATTCGTTGACCGTCCGATTGGAGCACTATTGAGGGGCGTTTTTGGCATTTCCGGTCAAGATTTTGAAAGCTATTTGAGAGGCTTGTGCTAGAAGACAACACACACACTCTCCATCATCCTCACCTAACACATACAACACACACCATTTTATTTTCTCTCTCTAGGATTTAGCAAGGTTTTTGAATATTTTGGCTATAGTAGTTCATCATCTATTGAGATTCATCATTCTTCTCAAGTGTAAAAAACATTCGTGGTCATCCGAGGATCGTTATGGTATAACTTATTTTTGGTTTCGACTATTAATGAAATATATGTTTATGCTTTGCTTGTCTATGAGTTTGTTGTTTGATATTTTCATGGATATGATGATGTTGCTTGGCTAAATCTTTTGTTAGGGGTGGGTTAGTATTATTTGTTGTGTAGGCTCGAGTTCTAGCATGAAAACTGGGATAGTCGGTATTTTTATCGAGGGAGTGACGGACTAAGTCCTCCCTAAATGGTAGACTCGTTGCTTTAGCACGAGTTTGGCCTTCCCGACTTCCCCGAGGCCTAATCACGGTTGTGCGTGGCCGGCTCGATTGATTCGCACTTCGTGGTAAATAAGCCCGTTGTTAGTTAAATCGTGGGGAATCTCGTGGGGACCAAAGTTTGAATCTCGGATTGGGTATAACCGAGGTCGACACGAGAGACGGCACATTTAACTTAACAACCCGTTCATGTGGAGAAAATCGAACTTAACTTCAACTAATACGACCCCTTCCCCCAACCTCGTTCTCTCTTGCTAAAAACTCGATTGATAACTTTTTATTGCTTTCTTAATTTCCGTTTACTCATTTAAACTCAAATCTTGAAAAACCCCCCTTTAGTTACTACTTGAACTTTATGCTTTCCTTTCTGCTTTCGACAATCATTCCAAACTAATTACACTCTCCGATCGTAGTACTCCTCTTGAGAACGACACACGGGTATTGATATTAAAATCGTGACAACACTTTTGTGAGAAACATTAGCTCAATTGGTTGAGCATTTGAATTGAAGACCTTGAGGTCTAAGGTTCGAACCTGAGACATTGTATTAATTGACTTATACCAAAAAAAAAATCACTACATCGTTAAGGCTTACAATAATTCACTCTATGATTTTCGTCTATCGGAGAACCTCAATTGACTTACGTTAGACCTTGAGGTCTAACGTAATTATTTATTTTAATTTTAATTATGCAATTTATATTTAAATTAATTACATTATAATAATTATAATTTGTTTTAATTTTTTAATAAACCTATCAAATTGAAAAAAATTAGAATTAAGAATAAATTATTTTTCTAATATAACTCCATATAGCATAAAAAATATAATTATATTTTCAATATAATTATAATCTTCTTAAAAAAATTAAAATAAAACCAAAACCGACCGCTAACCAAAATCCAAAAAGACGTCCGCGTGAGACGACGACTTTTCCGGCAAAATTGATGATGTGTCATTTTCCGGCAATATTTTTTAGCCATATTGCAAATGGATATATTAATTTTAAATTTTATTAAAAAATTAAAAAAATTATAATTATTATAATGTAATTAATTTAAATAATTAAATTGCATAATTAAAATTAAAATGAATAATTATGTTAATTTGAATGAAATAAACTTACAAAAGATGTATATATAGAGACAAGATTATGTTATTTTCTTACAGTGTAAGTGGTGCAGTAGGAATATGATTGTTTTAACCTCCACGAGGATCACGGTCCTAAAATTGTTGTCCATGTTAGCGAGCTGGAATATGTTGTTTTCTTTTGCCAAATATGGGTAATTATATTTGAGGGGATAGATAGGTTTTTTCTATGCTACCCTTATTGGGTGGTGCTCTAATTCATTGATATATTGACATATGGATTTATTAAAATGTAAAAAAATAAAACATGTGGTTTAGATTAAAAGTAAATTATACTCATCTGTCCACTAATTATAGACACATGTGGTCAACATTGATTTTTTTTTGTCCATCCATATGTTAAACAGTTCTGTATACAAAAATTATGAAAAAATAACTAAAATAAAATTTAATAGTTATATTTTATTTTAGATATTTTTTCATAATTTTTATACTGTTTATCACAAGTATTGGATAGACAAAAAAAGTCAACCTTAACCACTTGTGCCTATAATTAGTGGACAGATGGAGACATATTTAAATATGTATGAAAGTAGGGTAGTGCGTTAGCATAGAATGAGTCCGGTAGGTAATGACTGTTGAATATCCCACATCGGTTGGATATAGATCCTAAAGCTCAAATATAAGTTGGACAACATTATCACCTTAATAAGGCCTTTTAAGGTGTTATGGCCCAACTTTAACATGGCATCATGTTAGATGATGCGGCATCTAACATGGATATAGAGCCTTGGGATAACCCGAGGTCCTGGGTTCGACTCCCGCCAGTGGCGACTCCACTCGATTTAATTATTCACTTGTTGGGCCTCCCCAAAGAGGTTGAAATTGGCCCACAAGTGAGGGGGAGTATTGGAGAATATATTCGGCCCATTAATATAAGTGTAAAGAAGTCCAACTTCTCTACGAGTTCGAGCTTTTAGGTGAAGCGGTTTTTAACATGGTATCAGAGCGGGCCCAACACGATGATGGGTGCCCCAGCCGATGAAATTTCCGGTTTGCCCAAAGATGGCACTATGTCCACGAGTAGAGCCGACAAAACCGAGCCTACTCGTGAGGGGGCGTGTTGAATATCCCACATCGGTTGAATATAGATCCTAAAGCTCAAATATAAGTTGGACAACCTTATCACCTTAATAAGGCCTTTTAAGGTGTTATGGCCCAACTTTAACAATGACAAATGAGTAAACATAATTATTCATGATTACCTAGTTCATAAAAAAAAAAATTGATACAATATTTAATTTTATTGAATTGATCGAAAGTACATCACTCTTATACTCGTTCTTTGAAATAATCATCCTAACAAATCAAAATATAGTATGTTTGTCGAGAAATATTAACACAATTTGACACGTTCGGGTCGGTTTCGATCTCTTTGTCATGCTCAACGCGGGACATGAAAGACTTGTTCATTTTAAATCAAAAGCACGTATGCACATGGTATAGCCACATCCAAAGGGTCCATTTGGCAGACAAACTCTTTAGATGTGTGTACTTATTGTTCATACAAATGTTTAGATGCATGGGGGCATTCCCACCTAGATTATCGACATGGTATACTTAACTGAAAAGCGATTTCTAGTCGTTTTTTATTAATTAGGTTTATGTTGTCTTTGCCCCACAAATAATATTATTCCTCTATATTATCAATTGATTTACACGAATAAAAATATAAGTAATTGATTCACAAAATCCAACAGTTAATTGTCGTCGATTATTTTTTCGACTGGAAAAAAATTACAACAAGATTTATCGAACGCTTTGCTCGTCAAGAAATCATCGATCAATAAATTTGTTAATTTAAATGAGAGAATAATTGTCATTGACAAATTCATTGATCAATTTCACATACTTGTAAATTAATCACGAACATTTTTTAAAATGTCAATGATCATATTTTATACCAATAACATCTCACAAATCAGTGAGGTGGTTATTGCATCGCTCAGAGACCTACACTTCTGACTCAGCATATACTCTGTTCCGCCCGAAGGGTCTCAGGATACCGTGGGCTGCTCTTTTGACTGGTCCAGGACGTATTTCACGCCATTGTTTCATTCTTTGGATGGCTATATTGGGTCGGCTACCGACTAGGAATAAGAGTTGGATTGGCAGGAGAGATGATTCATGTGTACTGTGTGGTGGGGATAGTGCGGAGACCCACTCTCACATTTTCTTTGATTGCCCGTTCTCATGAGATTGCTTATAGAGATTAGAGGTGGAAGTGGGATTTCTATGGCCAAGTGGTAGTTGGCATAGTGCTGTTTTACGGGCTTCTAGCTGTTGGCGTGGGAAACACTTGATATCCTCCGCATATCGGGGACTTGTAGCTGCTCTGAGAGGGGATATCCTGTTTTACGGGCTAGAGAGGAACACGAGGATCTTTGAGGCCCGTTCGGTGTCTTATGGAGTGGTGGCTTCTCAGGCGATTACGATTATCCAGGAGAGGATTCGTTCGTTACGTCTTCCAGGCTCTCTTCAGGCACGTGCACTGAAGAGGGTATGACATATAGTCTGGTGATAGTGTTTGTTTGTTCTATTAGTATTATATGCGTTGTTAGGCTGATTGGAGAGCTAGTCTGTTATCTCGGTGTTGCGATGTGGGTATCTTTCTCCTATATATGCTGTGTTGTATTTTAATCTTTTTCTTCATTTCTATGTGATTGACCTCTACAAAAAAAAAAAAAAACATCTCACAAATCATTTCGTAACATAAACTCATCTCATATTTGATCCTCTTATAGTTTTTAATAAAAATCAATACACCTCTAATTTGATAATTTTACTCAATTTTGAACGTTTATCGTACCTTAATCATATATACACGACAACTTATTATAGCAAATTGTTTTGTGGTAGATCTATTTAATTGAGTTAGTTTCACTATAAAAAAATATGAGTCGGTTTGAAAAAATTGACATATGTAAATGTTGGTTTTGGCAACAACTTTGTTTTGCATTTGTATTTCATGATTGCAAGTTTGATAGACTGAAGTTCATGATTGAAGCACCTTTCACATTTGGCGACTGGAGTCGCCACCTTTGTATCATGGCGACTGGAGTCGCCACCTCCGTTCCTGGCGACTGGAGTCGCCATCTTTCACTCCTTGCGACTCCCGTCTCTCACCACTGAAGCTGGCGACTGGAGTCGCCACATCCGTAACCTGGCGACTCACGTCTCTCACTGAAGCTGGCGACAGGAGGATATGGGCTGCTGCTGGCGACTCATGTCTCTCCCCCGAAGCTGGCGACAGGAGTCGCCACCAAAGCTGGCGACTGGAGGATATGGAATGTGGCTGGCGAATCGTGTCTTTCACCCTGGAGCTGGCGACTCATGTCTCTTACACAGAAGTCAGCAAATTCAACTATGTTGATTGGATCCGTGTTTACTACTTCAATATTATCAATGACCATGAAGACGATGAAATACTGAAGTTTCAACATCTAGAGTTTATCACGATGAAATTGAAGAAAAAGTATTGAGATCGATGGAGTCAAGATTTTGTTGAGGTATGAAATTGAAGAAATTGAAGATTTAAGATTCGAAGATTCAAGAATCAAGATTCGAAAAATTCAAGAATCCAATTTTTTGGAAGTGACGTAATCAATGGAAATGTGACATCAGCCAAGCATGTGACCAATCAGAATGTGCCACCTCAAAGTTTTACATGTGCGGCTCTACTATATATACCCATGGTTGTTCGAGATGTCACTTGACGATTTTGAGAGAACGAAATCTGATTTCTAGAATCTTAGTTTGTTGGTGCTGAGCCTTTGAGTCTTTGTAGTTGTTTTGCGCTGTGCGCCATTAGTAGAGTTAGGAGATTTATCTCTAGGTGCATTTGTGCTAGATCACTTGTGAGTGAGACTGTTGCGACACTCGGAAAACTTCCAGTGATCAATTCGTCTACCATACTCTTCACGTGTAATAGTTTTGTTTTATTTTCAATGAAATGAAAAATATTAAATAGACTCTTTCTTCACAAACTTTGTTTATATAAACTGTGTTTACACCTTTTGTGTTACTTGACTGAAGCTGCTGAAGTTTGTGATTAAAACAAATTTTGCGAAAAGTTGGTATCCTACGTCGAAGACGTAATTTCAACCTACAACAGATTATAAATATAGAAAGTAAAAAATAGATTCTTCCATCAACCAATTAAATTTCTATTTTAACTAATTTGGTTAATTGATTTGTTTTCAAAAAAGTTCACATTATACTTACATATAATAATAATTATTATAAAAATATTATTAATAATATTAATAATAATAATAATAGTAATAATAATAATTTTATTATTACTATTTAATAAACCCCATATAAAATCACAAAAAGCCCCAAATCAGTAACCCTATTTTGGTTCCAATTTGGCACTAATTTTCACCCCCAAATTCGAATTATTTTTCCCTCTTTTATTATCAGGAAATTTCTTTCATGCCCTCACTTAAAGATCGAATCTGGTACGTGTCCTCCTCTCAGCCGCTAGATTTGTACGCACGTGTAACGTACAGACATCACCTCTCTCACCTTAGGGTTTTAGGGTTTTGTCTGTAGAATCTATTTAAGGATGTATTTATTTCGATCGCCGCAATGCGTGTAATGAATCTCTTGTCTATTCAATGAAAGTTTCATTCAATGAATATCTGCCCATTTTTATTTATTTATTAATATTTATTACAAATCTCAATATGGTATTAGAGCTCAGTTTGGCAAATCTCTGAGCTGCTTTTGTTGCGAGAAAACATGGCGGACGGTCACGAGAATCCTATCACATCAAGAAACAACCCAGCGGTCCAGTTGCACCATCAACTCATATCGGTCAAATTAACAGATGATAACTACTTAATATGGAAGCAACAGGTCATGACCGCAGTTCGAGGCTATGGACTTGAAAGTTATCTCGATGGATCTCAAACCGTGCCTCGACGTTTTTTGTTGATTGAAATCCATGAAGAAGGAGATAGAGTCAACCCTCAATTTATTTAGTGGCAAATGCAAGATCAAATTACTCGCATCATGGTTAATGTCTTCTCTATCTGAATCTATATTGATATCCACTGTGGGTTTAAATACCACAACTGAAATCTGGGAAAACCTTGAGGCAAGTTTTTCCAGTCAAAGTGTAGCTAGAAAATGCAGTATAAACTGCAGCTACAAAATCTCAAGAAAGGTACCATGAAGATGAGAGAGTACCTTAACAAAATCAAAACCCTATGTGATGCCCTCACTAGTGCAGGTGAAAGAATGAGAGATGAGGATCATCTCATGTACATCTCGAGGGGCCAGGGCACAGAGTATGATTATGTGGTTGTTGCAGTGAGTGCAAGGAGTGAGGCTTATAGTATTAAAAACCTCACAACACTTTTACTGAGTTTTGAAAGCAGGCTCGATGCAATGGCAGATGTTGAGAAGTTGCTAGCCAATGCCAATGTTGCTTATCAGTATAAAAGAAACTCTCAATCACAGTCCAACAGAGGTAGAGGTGGCACTACTAACAACAACAACAGAGGTAGGGGCTCATATAGAGGAAGAGGAGGCAGAAACACTTCAAGCCCCAGAGTCACATGCCAGATATGTGGCTACTCCAACCACTCTACTGACAGGTGCCATCATAGGTACAATCAGAGAGGCAATGAGAACAACAATAGCAATAGGGGTGGCTTCAATCAACAATCTACTGCACACTACACTTTAGTTGATACCAACAGTGAGGCCAGTTGGTATCCAGACTCAGGTGCTTCGCATCATGTAACCAATGACTTCTAAAACCTCAGCATTGCTTCAGATTATGGAGGAGGCAACAAGTTACAGATAGGTAATGGATCTGGTCTTGATATTTACCATGTTGGTAAGACCTTAGTTTCCTTCCCTAATTCAACTCATTCATATCATTATAAGCTTAATAATCTCCTCCATGTCCCTGAAATTACCAAAAATCTTGTAAGTGTCTCTCAATTTTCAAAAGATAACATTGTATTCTTTGAATTTCATCCTTTATTTTGTGTTGTTTAGGATCAAACCACAAAGCAAGCTCTTCTTAGAGGGACCCTCAAGGATGGCCTCTATCATTTCAAGCTTCTCAAAACCACCACCTGCCCTACCTCCTCACAACTCAAGTCACCTGCAACTTTTCTGTTTTCTTCTACCATAAGCTTTTCCAATGTAATCAAGCCATGTGGGTTAGAGCTATGGCATAGGAGGCTAGGTCACCCCAATATGGATGTTACTAGAAAAGCACTCACTCTATGTAATATTCAATTTTATCAGAAACCTCCTTTTCATTTCTGTAATGACTGTGTTAATGCAAAATCTCATAAATTGCCTTTTCCTAATAGTACATCTATTTCTACTGCTCCTTTACAACTTGTTCATACAAATTTATGGGGCACAACTCTCATTCCTTCCACTAATGGCAGCTTTTATTACATCTCTTTTCTTGATGATTATAGCAAACATGTATGGATATATTTTCTTAAAGCTAAATCTGATACACTCCATGCCTTTATCCAGTTTAAAACACACACTGAAAATCAACTTGGTTTCAAAATTAAAAAGCTTCAAAGTGATGGAGGTTCCGAGTTTAAATCTCTCTCTCGTCTCCTTCAATCTTCTGGTATTCACCATCAAATCTCTTGTCCCTATACCCCTCAACAAAATGGAGCCATAGAAAGGAAACATAGACACATCATATAAATTGCCCTTAGCCTTATTTCCACTTCTCATGTTCCTAAAACCTACTAGGAGGAAGCTTTTGGTTCAGTTGTGTACCTCATAAATAGAACCCCTCAAAGCCCTATAAAATTCACTACACCTTACCATTTACTTTTCAATCAACCTCCAGATTACTCCTTTCTCAAGGATATTGGTTGTCAAACATTCCCACTTCTCAAACCATATAACACTGATAAACTTGACCCTAAATCCCAGCCTGGTGTTTTTCTAGGATATAGTAATCAATTTAAAGGTTACATAATCCTTATTTCTACTGGTAAAACCATATTCTCAAGACATGTGATTTTCAATGAAAAGGTGTTCCCTTTTTCTCAATCGGATCCCACCGATTCCGATCAGCATCTTAATTCACCTCAAACAACTGTTTCACCACCATTAGCTCCTCTCATACCTCCTTTACCAATTGTTAATCCTTTGCCAGCTGCTAATAATGAAACACAAACACCTCCCTCCACATCTTCATCATATCATAATAGTGACTCCAGTTCTGAGTCCTTAGGCTCCCCTTCTTTATCTCCATCAAGTTCTTCCTCTAGTTCTGATTATGATACCCCTCCACCACCACCCAGACCTCACCAAATGACAACTAGGTCACAACATGGGATTTACATGCCAAAAACATATTTGTCTGCTCTTCTTGCAGGTACTCCCTCTGAAGTGTCTATCTCAGAAGCAACCTCTGTTTCTGAGGCACTTTAGCATCCCTCATGGAAGGCTGCAATGGAGATTGAGTATAAGGCTCTACTTCAAAACAGCACATGGGATCTTGTGCCTCCTCCCTCTGACAGAAACCTAGTGGGATGTAAATGGGTATTTAAGTTGAAAAAGAATCCTGATGGTTCCATTCTCAAATACAAAGCAAGGCTAGTTGCAAAGGGCTATACTCAATAACATGGGATTGATTACAATGAGGTTTTTAGTCCAGTTGTAAAACCTGCAACAATTAGAATCATCATCACACTTGCTATATCCAAGGGCTGGAGCCTCAGGCAGGTAGATGTTGATAATGCTTTCCTTCATGGCTCATTGGATCCTCAAACACCCATTTACATGTCACAACCTCCTGGTTTTGAATTTCAACCCCAGAAAGGACTTGTCTGCAAATTTAACAAGGCCCTCTATGGCCTCAAGCAAGCTTCCAAAGCATGGTTTGACAGACTGAAATGTGTCCTTCTTTCATTGGGTTTTCAGAGTTCCAAAACTGATTCTTCCCTTTATCTTGGCCATTTTCCCACACATGTCATATATATTTTGGTTTATGTTGATCATATAGTAATCAGAGAAAGCTCAGAATCAGCAATATCCACCTTAATATCTCAAATTTCCAAGCATTTCTCTTTAAAAGATTTAGGTTGTCTCGACTATTTCCTTGGGATTCAGGTTCTTCAAACAGATTCTGGTTTTATTTTATCCCAACATCATTATGTAAAGGACCTCCTCCACAAAGCCATGATGGCAGAAGCAAAGGAATCTCCCACTCCCATGATCAGCTCTCACACTATTTCCAAGAATGATGGACCTATGTTATCTAATCCAAGTGTCTATAGACAGCTCATTGGGTCTCTCCAGTATCTTACCGTAACTAGACCTGATATAAGCTATACTCTCAATAAACTCAGCCAATTCATGCAACATCCTACTGAGTTACACTTCAAAGCATTTAATAGGTTACTTAGATACATTGCAAGTACATCTACACATGGCCTTGTCCTCACCAAATCTGCTAAATTACACCTTACCTGTTTTTCAGGCTCTGATTGGGCTTCTGACTCGGATGACCGTAAATCCACCTCTGGTTTCTGCATTTTCTTGGGCCAAATCTCATTTCTTGGAGCTCCAAGAAACAAAACACAGTTTCCAGATCAAGCGCAGAGGCAGCATATAGGAGCATTGGCCATGCGCTTGTTGAGATTTCTTGGATTCAATCCTTACTCTCTGAACTTCACCTGAAATCCAAATTGCCTCCTACATTATGGGTGGATAATCAGAGTGTTGTCCATTTATCAAATCATGCAGTGGTTCAAGCGCGAACCAAACATATAGAGATTGATCTTCACTTCATTCGTGATAAAGTTCAGACCAAACAAATTGCCATCTTTTACATTCCAACTCATAACCAGGTGGCCAACATCTTCACTAAACCATCTGCCCGTTTTTATTTATTTATTAATATTTATTACAAATCTCAATATTATTATTATTATTATTATTATTATTATTATTATTATTATTATTATTATTATTATTATTATTATTATTATTATTATTAAAACTTGAATTATAAATTAATATTTTTTAATAAGTTTATCATTTTATTGTATACAATATGTTTAAATAGTTTAATTTTAAATTATTGAGATTTTCACAATCAATTCCAATAATCATATTTTTCTATAATTTTTTATTATATATATTTTATAGATTTATTAATGTTTTTCAGCTTAATTTTTTAATGACTTTTTTTTTTACTTTTTGATCAAAAAATTAAGAAGTAATATCTTTCTTAATAGTATCCAAATAAGTGTGTCTGTCTTACGAGAAAGGGATAAATAAATTTCCATTAATTATATTATATTAACGGTATCATTTTTTAGTGAGTAGAATTTAGTTCTTTTTAGGTAATTTATAACGTACAACTAGATGTACAAAGTATCGTACATCGAGTTGATTAATATATAAATATAAATATAAATATATTTATTTATTTGACTTTTTTTCTGTATCTCTCTTCTTTCTTTTTCTCCTTATTTTTTTCTGGATATTTTTTTGCCTAATATAAAAATTAATTTAATATATTGATTGTTGTAGGAATGAAGATTGTTGTATTACGATTTTTTCGTAATATTTTTTTTTGCGTAATTTTTTTCATAAAATTGTACGATAATGAAGATCGTACGTATGTACGATAAATGAAGATTGTTGTATTGTGAGTAATTTTTTTCATAAAATTGAACGATAATGAAGATCGTACAATATGAAGATCTTATTTAGTATAAATGAAGATTGTTGTATTGTCTGATGAAGATTTGATTATTGTATTAGTGATAAAGATTTGATTAATCTATTGTAAATGAGATTGTTGAATATTGTAGATTTGAAGTAAGATTTGATTTACGTTGAATGAAGATTCATTTATTATGAATATTTGATTTTACTGAATAAAAATAAAAATAAAATTTAACAAAATGAAGATTAATTTATTAAGTGGGGTATATTTTTTTTGTAGAGGTCAATCACATAGAAAAGAAGAAAAATATCAAAATACAACACATCGCATAGGGGAAAAATACCCCCATCGCAACACCAAGCTAACATACTAGCTCTCCAATCAACCCAACGACACATATAACACTAATAGATCACACAAACACTATCACCAGGCTATATGTCATACCCTCTTCAGTGCACGTGCCTGAAGAGAGTCTGGAAGACGTAACGATCGAATCCTCTCCTGGATAATAGTAATCGCCTGAGAAGCCACCACTCCAGAAGACACCGAACGGGCCTCAAAGATCCTCGTGTTCCTCTCTAGCCAAATAAAGTATATCAGAGCAGCTAGAAGTTCACGAAGTGGGGTATATTTAATTTTATAATGAATATTAATAATATTAATATAAAATAAAAAATGATTTTTTTTATTACGTAAAGATTAAATAGCGTTTTAAATTAAATTTTTTTATTGAATGAAGTTTTTTTTATTTAGAGGATTTAACGCCAAATTAAAATTTTAATTTTTATTATTAAATGTTGCATGTACCATGTATTGTACATGTATTTGCAAGGGACTTTTTTTGGGTTATTTTTTGACTACCCTAAAGGTAGTGCTCTAACACAGAAACATGTGATGTGTTTCATGTGGAAGTTTCTATAGATATGGCAGGAAGGGTACTGGAATCGGCAGGGAGACAGTTCATGTCGGACGACAGGGCCTCTTGTCGGACAACACTCAGTTCAAATTCATTTAACGCTTTGAGCGATATGGGAATTCCGGAGGGAGTGGGCTCGATGCCTTAAGGGGCAGTAATAAACACACCACAACATACAAGCAGTAGTGAGGTTGGGGACTCTAATGTGATGTCGCAAATTGATTTTCTCCGTGGTATGAATGAGCATGTGGTGCTCAAGGAAATAACGGACAGGCGAGGGGTCAGTGATGAGGTATACAAGTAGAGTGGCAACAGAAAGGGTCCTACAACAGCCCTCCAGATTTGTCCCCATGTGTAGTACGCTATGTTGGAATGTGAGAGGGCTGAATAACCCGGACCACCAACGGGTACGAGCTTTGAAGCGAGTGTGGCATATAGCTTGGTAGTTGTTCTTTTTGTGTTGTTTTGTACTTTTTGTTACGGTTGGTGGTTCAGAGAGCTAGCTTGTTAGCTTGTTTATGCGGTAGGCCTTTTCTCTATGCGTTGTACTGTACCTATATACTTTTTTCGTTTTTCTTTTTATGCAATTGACCTTTAACCAAAAAAAAACTTTTTTATAATATATAAATAAAATATAAAAAATTCCACATAAAACACATAAAACACACGTTTGTATGTTAGACAATACTATTAGGGTAGCCAAGAATATACCGTAGAATTTATATATTGATTTTATAATTAAAATGTTTGGGCTAAGCGCCTAAGCCCGATATAAACACGAAACCTAATTTTTTTTATATAAATCGAATTTGAGCTTGAAAATTTCAAGTTGGCCAAAGCTTGAATCCCAAAACTGTTAAAATTTAAAAGAAAAAATCGAGTTAGGATAGATTAAAGCACAACCTATTTTGCCCAATTGAGAATCCTATACTATTTCCTATAAAAAAATTGTTTATCAAGATGACGACATATAATTTTTAAACATTTTTTTATGCATTATGTATATCCCAATCGAGTTATTTGCGGGTTGGTTTATGTAAGATGTCGAAATCCATAGATTGAAATACGGACAAAATTAACTACAAAATTATGGGCATGTAATTATTGAAAAATATATTCGACTCACTATAAATGTCAAGTCGCTCAACTTATCTAACAGTTCGAGTTTTTAAATGAAGCGGCTTCCAACATGGTATTAGATCATGCTTCATATGACGTGGGTGCCCCAATCGATTGATTTTACGGCTGTAGATGCCACTGCCGATGGAATTTCCAATCACGAGTAATTCCGATGGAATTTCCGGATTACTCGTGAGGGAGAGTATTAGAGATATCACACATCGATTGCATAAAAAACATTGGGTTCAAATATAAGTGAGACAACCTTATCACCTTAACAAGGTCTTTTAAGGTATTATTGGTCCAACTTTGACATGTTAATGAAATCTCACATCGATTGAATAAAAAACTTTGACCTAACTTTGACATGGTATCATAACCTTGGGCTAAAATATAAATTAAACTATGTCGAGGTCTTGGGTTCGACTCCCGCCAAGAGCGACTTCACCCGAATTAATTATCTACTTGTTGGGTCTCTCCAAATAGGTTGAAATCGGCCCACAAGTGAGGGAGTATAAATATCAACTTACAATTGAGAAGAATATATTCAACTCTATAAATATCAATGTTGGGGAGGAAAATTAAATACAAAAAACGAATATTCGGAATTCGGACCGTAGACAAGAGCCCGCCAAACAAGCCAAGCAGAAGGGCGACACAAGGCACACACCCAGCTCGGTACTCGGGTCACGAGCCCGCCGAACGAGCCATGCAGGAGGATACCGCGAGACACCCCCGGCTCGGGATTTGGATCTCGAGCCCTCCGACGAGCCCCGTATAGTAAAGAGCAAATCAATTTAGGAGTTCCATTCCGAGCCTCGGTTCACGCGAACGACATCAAAAGAAGGACTCATCCCGAAGAGAAGCAGGACGTCTCCCGTGTGAGCTCACAAGCCATATCTGCATGGTGGATCCCGAACCCAGGGACATCAATAGCTCCATTTAGTGCTCTAGACTTAAGATGTGGTCGGCATGTAATCATACAAATAAACCTATAAATAGGGGTCTTAACCCTTTTGATTAAAGGGACACTAATTAGTGAATAAACCTGATATTAAAAGTTTGGATAATAGAAATTCATTGAAAGAAGCTTCGAGCTCAAACCTCTGTTATTTTCAAGATCTAGCTCAACCCTTTCTCCAAATATAAATATACATGTATTAGCATCGTTCTCCAACCCTCCATACACAACTCAGCTCCGTATTATACTGCCCGACTAAAACGTGCTGAAACAATCAAGTCGCTCAACTTCTCTAACTCTTCAAGCTTTTAGATGAAGTGACATCACTGTTGCTTAACTCTTTGCTTTTAACTTTTGAAATTGTGATTAATTAGGATAGAGCTTGTTTGGATTGATTAACTCTCTAATGTATTATTAATGGATCAATATAGCTGAATTTTTGGTTGAAATTATTTTTTATAACCACTCCTATTAATTTTTAATTTACAACCAAATTACAATATTAAATTTATCAAGTTAATTAATTAACAGAGTATTGACGTTATTTATAGGACACGCAATTAGAATAAGGTTTAGTACTGCGCACAATAAGTATAAAAAGGAGTGAGGATGTGTGATGTGTATTTTGTTGGGTGGGGTATGTATGTTTTGGTTGTATTAAGACAAGATTAAGGGAAGTGCCCTTTGCATGGGGACAATCGAGGCGCTAGCTAACACACAACACAATCAAATAGACACAGTACCCTTCCTTGTTCTCTTCCCATGTGCTCATATTTAATAGCAACCTTCCAAAACGACCAAAACACACAAACCTCTTCCTCTTCCTCCTCTTCCTCTGTCTTTTTTTTTTGTTAAATTTAAATCTTACGTAAGAGTATACTATATGACAACACTGGGCAATCGTTTTACGTCGTTCTTTAACATTCATTGATCGTATCATGTTATAGTCTATATATGTATTACAAATTATTGGAAAATGGGCAGCTCGTTGTGAGCTTCGATTTGGTATCTCCTTCGCTCAAAATCGAATTGAATTGAATGCTAAATTACTACTTTCGTCTAAAAAAATATGCACATTTTCTTTGTAAATTATAAATAAAATGTGCATACTTTCTTGGAACGGAAGTAGTAATATTTAAAAGTGTAACTAAAATTGTCAAAAATAAAAAATAAAATTACAAAACATTTATATATCGCAAATTGAAAAATGCAAAAGGATCGATGAAGTGGGTATATATATCAATGTAAACTCAATATTGAGTTTATGAATATACGAGATAATATTACAAATGATCATGGTATCAGAGCAGATTTACTACAATAATTTGTGCCTCAGTTTACGGAATTTTCAGTTTGCCAAAGGATGAAACATTAATCTACGAGTAGAGTGAATGAAATTTTCGGCCTACTCGTGAGAGACTGTGTTAGATATCTCACAACGATTTGATAAAGAATCTTGAGCTCAAATAAAAGTTAAACAATCTTATCATTTTATATAACTATCATTTTAAGGTATTATTAATCCAACTTTGACATGATATCGAAATCTGAATATCCAATTTTATTTAGAGTTGCCCATTATAAAAAGAAAGTAAATAAAATATGGAGTAGTATATTATATTAGTATGAGACAATTAATTACAAAACATAATTTATTATTCTATTAAAATACAATTAGTTACAAAAATATAATTTATGAAACAAAAACGTAATAAAAATAAAATCATTAAAATTATATACTTCATCTGTGTCACAGACCAATAAACACATTTTTTTTGTAAAATATAAAGAATAAATGTCTATTGATGTGGGACAAAAATAATATATTATAAAATGGATTAATAAAAAATAGGGAAATATGGCAATAAGACTAATTATCAGCATTTTTTGACCAATAAGGTCAATTTCCAATTTTCGTGTCAATTAGGCCAAAATGTTCCAATTAGCCGAAAAAAATGTATCAGAAAAGACGAAATTACCCTTCCATATTACCTTTTCACAATCGAGCCGAGGGGAATTCATTCACGACATACAATTCTCAATTCTGTTCTCTCTCTCTCTCTCTCTCTCTCTCTCTCTCTCTCTCTCTCTCTCTCTCTCTCTCTCTCCGCCGCCGCCGCTACAATTCAATTCTGAGCCGAGGGAATTCATCTCCGCCGCCGCGTTAAAGCTAAGGAGAGGGGGAAGGTCACCACCGGTGAGCACCTTCAATTCTCCGCCGCGATAATCAATTTCATGCAGTCCGTCTCCATCGGCAACGATCGATCGATCGATTTCATCGCCGCCGCCGCCGTTCCTGGCACAGTTCAAATGTCAGATATGCCGCCGCCTTCCTTTCCGGCGATTTCGAATCCAGGTACGCGATTTCGAATCCACGTACCCAATCAGTGCTTAAAACCTTGATTCCGCATGCATGCACGGTGTGTGGATTTTATTATGCATGTTCAGTGTTTTTTCGTTGCATTCAGTGTTAATTGAGCATGCATTCAGTGTTCAGTGAGCATGCATTCAGTGTTCCTGCACTGAGCTTGCCATTCAGTGCTTAATTGGTTCAGTCGGTGTCTAATTCACCATGCGCTTGTTTTCATCATGCGTTCAGTCAGTGTTTAATGCTTTGATTCAGTGTGCATTGAGCTAGACTAATTGTACTTACACACTGTACCCACCTGTTGCACAGTGAATCTATATTTAACCATATGGATTCAGTGTTGATTTGCTTCATTTAGTGTCTGAATGAATACCAGTTTCCCTAGGATACCTGTTATTTGTTGGAAATGCAATGTGTTATAGGAATCAGTTTGTGTTGACTTTGTTTTCTTTGAGGCATTGACCTGTCTTCTTTTCAATAAATGCCTGCCATGTTAGTTGAGGGTTGAGGCATTTACTGCGGGGTGTGAAGACGGTTATAAATACCTCGTCATTTCTCTGGTTTCCTTATCTCATTTCTACTCGATCGGGGGCAGCCAGCAACGATGCCGAGGCGACCGGGTACACTCGATCGGGGACCAGGTTCGACGCCAAGTGAGGTTGAATTTTTCAATAATGGTCCTCCCTCGCCCGAACAAAGATTCAATGGTGGGTCACTCTATCGGGGGCCACCAATGATGCCAAGGCGACCGGGTACACTCGATCGGGGGCAAGGACCGACGCCAAGTCGGGTTGAATCTTGGAATGGTTCTCACTGGACCGAGCAAAGATTCAATGGCCGTTTGCATAAAGAAAAGTTTCATCTCCCAGCTGTCTTTGTTCGTCCGATCAAGGATGAAATGGGGGATTTTGTCGTTTTTACGGACTCCCTGGACCAGAAATGGTACGTGCTTCTCACTAGTCATCGGAATCAAACGGCCCTCCGTGGATATTACTGGGAACGCCTCGTTCGAGAGTTTGGAGTGCAGGAAGGCTGGAACATCCGGGTTACCTGGACCGGAGGAAGTAGTTTCTCGGTTTGCGTATTCGATCAAAACGGCCAGTCGATGGTGCGCCCGGTCAGGAACAGCCCTTGCGGCCGTCGTCGGGACCCATCTGTTCCTCCATCTCGTTATTATTAGACAATGTCTTGTGATTTTTGTTTCTTGTGATGACTTATCGTCGTCGTATTGCTCGGATAAGCTTTTGAAATCATTCAGTTTCTATTTATCTTTGTTTCTTCTTTTTGTTATCGGGTGTACTCGTCGTGACTGCTGCTTAATAAGACGTTGAGTTTCAGAACACACTGTCTGACTTTAACACTGAACAGGTCTTTAAAATACTGTTTGACTGTGGATTTAACACTGAACAGGTCTTAAAAACACTGTTTGAGACAACACACATTGAATCACCCAATCAAACACTGAGCACACTTTAATAACATTGAACAGACTTTAATAGCACTGAACACACTTTAATAGCACTGGACACACAGAGACACACATTGAATCACACTGTTTGAGTTTAGTGTTCATTTCATGCATTCAGCCATTCATTCAAAAATCATGCGCTGACTGTGAGTCATTACTTTGTGTTTTCAGGGACCTCGCTCTTCGCGTTTTGTGCATTCGGCGGTGAGAATTTGGTGTCCAGAATCGATACCTCTCGTGCCGCCCTTCACCAGCTGAAGGAAACAGTCGAGCTTCAGTGGCCTGAGCTCGGAGACTTTGCGTACGACATGCATTACTCTGTACCCAATTTCCCAAACTGTGTTCTCTCAACCGATGCCGATATGTCGAACATGGTATCCCTAGCTGCACTTCACAAGCTGACTCGGGTGAGCATCGACATTTCCGTCGAGACTGAAGACCACACCTCTAGTTCTGTATTCTCGACGGTGTCCAACAGTACCGGTGTAAGTGCGACTGGAACAGAAAACGAGGGCTTTGAAGTAGATATGTTCCGCCTATTTGGTCCGTTGAGTTCTAGTGTGTTGTTAACCGATGGCTGGGACAAAGAGATTTCAGGTGTCGGTCAGATGTTCCAAGGAGGTGCCCCGGACTTTTGAAATGCACTCTGTAAGACGGCCGTCGAAGTTGGATTCGATTTCGAGTACGTGAAGAACAGACCCGAAAAGGTTTCTGCCGTGTGCTCGAAGAAAAGCAGCACAGGATGCAACTGGTCTATATGCGCCGTGATGGATCGAAGCAACGACTTCTTCTACGTCAAGGAGCTGAGTAATGAGCACAACTGCGGTGCGTGCTTTCGATCCCTGAAACACAAACGCGTCTGTTCGGACTTGGTTTCCAGTTTGATAGTCGAAGAGGTACGGAAAAGCACACTAACTCGTCCGGTCCAAATCGTGAGAAATTTCCAGCATCACTACGGCCTGGAGATCTCGGCTGGCCTCGCTCTGGATGCGCTCGAGAAGGCCAGGAAGCTGATTCACGACGACGATAAAGATTCCTTCGGTGCATTGACTAAGCACCTGCAGGCAATATCGGATTCCAACCATGTGTCGCACCTGTTGCTTGAATTCAACGAGGCGTGCAGGAAGTTTCGCAGAGTCTTCATCTCGATGAAGGCTTGTATCGACGGGATGAACTATTGTCGCCCTTTGCTGTTTCTGGACGGCACATTTCTGAAGGGAAGGTTCAAGAGCCATTTGCTTGCTGCTACGGGCAAGGACGGCGATGGAGGTAGGTAGTACAGTTTTGAGCACTGAATCAATCTCTTTAACACTGACTGGTTTGAAATGCACACTGAACCTGACACATGTTGTTTGCAACACTGGATTTATATCTTGAACACTGAATGAGTGCTATTCACACTGATTGTAGTGTTTTTCACCTGTTTATTTGTTCGTGTCTCGTGAATGCAGGGTTGTACCCATTGGCTTACGCCGTTGTCGATTCCGAGAACTTTGCTAACTGGAAGTGGTTTTTGGATAACCTGAAGCTCATCCTATCTCCTTCTGGCACTGTTACGTTCGTGTCGGACAGGAATCTCGGGCTGCTCGAGGCGATGAGCAGGGTGTTCCCAGGGTCCCCGCATGGCTACTGTATCAATCACTTGAAGTTGAACTTGAAAGACAAATTCAGAGACAGATGGGCGACCAGGATGTTACGAAACAGAGTGGTGTGGAATTTCCTGAAATGTGCATACGCAACCACCGTCGAAGCCTACCAACTGAGCATGGACAGTCTGTTGGAAGAGGGAGGCCAAACAGCGAAAGTGTTTTTCGAGAACATGGATCCAAAGACTTGGGCCAACGTGTACTTCTCAGGGAAGAGATACGGAGAGATGTCGTCCAACGCCGCAGAGTGGTTCAATAAATGGATCATGGAAGCCCGACATCTTCCGATCACGGCATTGGTCAACAACATCAGGCTGAAGGTGATGAACTTTTTCCACGGTATGAAAAATGTCCATCTCAAACACTGTTAGCCCTTTTTTAACATTGTTAGCCCTTGTTCAAACACTGACTGCCCTTGTTTAACACTGAATCAGATAGGGGGGCCAGGAGCAGGGAATGGACTTCGGCTTTCTGCCCATCCGTTGAAAAGACACTGAGTAAAGCCGTCAATGAAGGCAGGAAATTGGTGGTTGTGGGGTCGTCCGAAACGGTTTTCGAAGTGTAGTGCGTTCCGTCCGTCGTGGTCAATATTGCGGATCAGACGTGCACCTGCTGTCAGTGGCAGATTACAAAGGTTCCGTGTTCCCACGCAGGTGCGTGCATTCTGCGGTCCCGGAAGCCGATGGCCTCGTTCGTGGAAAAAATTTACCATGTAGAGAGCTACGCCAGGTCTTATGCCGAACCTCTTCAGCCGGTTTCCATGTTTGATCAACCTTCGAACGTACCAGAGAACGTCCTGATCGAGCCGCCAACATCGAAGAGGCCTCCTGGAAGACCTAAGAAGAAGATGATTCCGTCCAAGGGTGATCACATCCCGAGAGCGATGAAGTGTGGGAGGTGCGGACGTGTCGGCAATCACAACAAGAAAACGTGCACAGAGCCTATACAGTAGTTGTAGCAGATGCACCCTAGGCCTTTTCTTATTGGATTTTGTTGTTTTTGACATGATTCGGTGATCAAACACTGAATGGGGTGAAAAGACACTGACTGTGAGTGACAGACACTGTTTGGCTCACAAACACTTCGACTGTCATTTAAAAAACACAGGATTTAACATTATGTGATTTGTTTTTGTTCAGTTATGCTCTTAGAGTGTTTTAATTGTTCTTGTGTTGTTATTTTTGCATTGCTTGTTTTTTAATGTTGCAATTCAATAAGTTTTAACTGCTGACACTGAGTAGACAGGATAAACAGTGATAACACTGAATAGACAGAATAAACACTGCCAACACTGAATAGACAGAATAAACACTGAGTAGACAAAACAAAAACTGAATTCAACCAATTACACAGAAATATGAACAAAACTTACTGAATTGAATAAAAAACAAACAAAATCAAATCATCGTATTCACAGAACACCCCAAAATCCAATCATCATATTCACAGATTGACAGAATACCCCAAAATCGAAGCATCATAGTCGTACATTGACAGAATACATTGACATACTCATCAGACAACACACTAAGACGCGCACTACTTGTCCTTCATGGTCAGGATGGTTCGTATCACGTGAGTCTTGAATTCTTGGAACTCTTCCGTCCAGACCTTGTCCGAAATGACCTCTTTCTTCATAATTTTCTCCATGTAATAGCATACATACAAAGCACATTCATTCCTGGATACACACAGACGCAGAGGAGTTAAAAAAAGAAACACTGACACTGAATGCATAAATAAAACAGCGAGTGCATAAAATGAACACAGAAACACTAAATGGGTTAATTATGCACTGATACTTACAGAGTTGGGGCTTGCTGTGGGACAGGCTTCAAGGCCTCGATTTCATGTATCGGGAAACCATACTTCCCCTCTTTCTCAAGCATTTGGCCCACGTGGTTTCTACCTTTTCCTTCTGAAACGTATGAAACAAAACAGTTTATCAGTTATCATTACAAAGGGAACATTTTTAAATATCGACTAAAATACAGTAGACATACCAATTCCGTTGCATTCGCCATGTAACAGTCCTTCGATTTCGGCCCCCTGGGTTGAATCGAGTTGTAGAATCTCCATTTCCGTTGGACGAAGTCGTAGACGAGCAGCGTCCAATGGTTCAGAGTTGTTTTCTTTCTCAATCCAGGCGACACAATCGGGAACATTATAATCCCTTGTCGCACGCACGGAATCATTTCTGTGATTTTTTTGTACAATTTCTCGTGGTCATGACTTCCCAAGACAATGGAGGTCTGCGAGGAAAAAAAAAATAAGAAAATAAAAAACAGAGTTGTTAAGAATGAATTCAAGGAGCACTGAACAGGATATGAAAGACACTGAATGTCACATAAAAACACTGACTGTTGATGATAAACACTGATCAACCATCAATAACACTGAATATCACATATAAACACTGAATAGCACATATAAACACTAAATAGCACATATAAACAATGACAACCTCTAACACACTGATGGAGTAGTATACTTAATGTCTACATTTGAGTATTCTGAACTCTATGTACACTTTCATTTACCTATTAATAATAAACATTCATTTGCTTTTAATTATTATTAATTAAATAAATGCAAATTATAGTCCTGGATTTTATACGTTGTAGTTAGTATGGTGTGTCGGGCCCACACAGAAGATCATACTATCGGTTACTCGTATTTAATC
>JACOMQ010001116.1:0-32350 GCA_014843705.1 Euphrasia arctica
AATCGGATTTCAATACTACCTTCCTCGTACTATCACTACTAGTACCATCTGCAATCAAATTGAATAGACATCAATTTTTTAAATTAAAACATCTACTACAAGTTAATTATTTTATCATAGAATTTCTAAAAATAAAATCAGTTGGGGTTTTGCATCAATTTTAATTCGAACTCATAATCCAATTAAACACGAAACAATATGTATGTAATACAGTAAGAGGGGTGATGTGGGTACCTGTGATTTTTCTTTTTGAATGCTCGAAACGACGGTATGAGGAGTATCCACTGGCGGCGAACCACCGCATTGGTGAAGGGGCAGCGGCGAAGGAAGTTCTGCCACATGAGAGCAGATTCGCTGCCCAGGAGGATGAGGTTGCCGATTTCGTTAAGTAAGGTGGAGGAGACACCATCGGCGGGGCGATCGGTGAAGTACATCAGCCTTCCGTCGGCGGAGTCGAGGCGAAGGAGGGAGCCGCGCGGACGGGGAAGCTGCTCCGGTCGAATCAGAGATGGCGGCGAACGAGATGGCGTTTGGAAGTCGTTGAGCGAGACGACTTCGGCGGCTTGTCCCAGTGATTCTGAATTCTGAGAATGAAAAAAGAAAAGGAATTTTAATTTGGGGGAAGGGTAATGTGGTCTTTACGCATTTTAGGGGCTTAAATGACACGCGTAATTTCTCAAAAGCCTTATTACCGAAAAAATGTTGAAAATTGACAATATTGCCATTTTTCCCAAAAAAATAAGTAAATTAAAAAATAGATATAAAATTATATTTTAAAATGTAAAAATAGTTATTTTCTTTTGTAAATCAACAATCATTCGTATGTAAGTGTTTTAGTTTTTAGTTCGTTTTTGAGATATTGAACAAAGAATTTTGCTACTCGTACTTAATAATGTAACATTAATTAATATGAAAAAACGATTCAGACACTTCTACACATGATATAGGTTGCATATTCGTCGTCGTTTGAATATCTTATTACTGTAACAACATACCTAGCCCCATCAAAGGGCTCGAACAACAAAATCCAAATTTCAACAAGACTTTCATGTCATGAAACTATGATCAGATTAGTTAATATTAGTGGTATACAAGTTTCTTAATCTGGCAATCATTTGAGCAGCAGCTGACTCCCTTGCCTCAGAGGGGGTAGACTCCAACCCACCCTTCAAATGGAGCTCGATTTCTTTTACATAGACAAACACGTTCGAGATGAACATACCTGAAAGTTAAATGACCTCAAAGTTAAATGGCCAGGTGCAGCTCCAAGAAAAAAACTCCACAATAGGGAAATGTTTGTTACGAAAATACAATATTTATCTTCAGTATTCGGTATAGCATATAGGAGAAGAAACGAAAAATGCCTTACCGTTTGATGGTTCTATTAGATACCTTGGCAATCTCAAATTATTTTTTAGACATATATACTCCAAATCCTGTGAGGGGAAGAAGAATTCATAATGATATAAAAATTAAATAAATAAAAGTAAATCGCAAATTAGTATATATTCCCAGAAAATATGTGTGCTAACGTATAACCAAAAAACATGTGTAACCAACGACTATGCCCACCGATTAAGAGAAAAAAATGGCACAAGTTTTCGTAGAAATAAACTTACTTCACATGATGATTTTTCGGGAAGATAGAATCCAGATAAGTTGGTTTCCTTTAGACCGCATTGAGGACTGCCATAATCTCCGTATTTTTGTATTCCATGCTGGAGCATCGAATGATGATTCCCGCTTAAAATAGAGTTGATGCAGTTGCGAGCTAAACCAACTTCCCCGCCTAAAAAGACATTTCTAGAATGTAAAAAAATACCAAATAGATTGAAAAACATAATAAAACGAGAATTAGCATACCGTCTCTTATTCTGGCGATATAACTTTCGCAGGACGCGAGTGAATCTTCAATATTGCACATTTGAGAATACTGCCGAGACCAGCACAAAACAAATACTGTCAATATTGCACATTAATAGATCACGACATGGAAAAAATAATTATAAACGGGCTGATTACCAATTCTTGTCTTTTTCCGAAAAGCAGTGACAGTGCATTTTGTGAATCCTCTGAAGCTGATAAATTTTGTAATTCTAACTTGTGCTTAGAATTATCCTCAAATTGAACCAATTGATTTCCTTTTGCAGCAACACCGATTTCTCTCTTGACTTCAGATAACGCCATTCCATCTCTGCATTCGGTGTCGTTCGACTTCGAAGAGTCCACCATAGTCGCCTAGTGAAAAATGGCAAACAGAACAGTTTTTTTCCGAATTTTTTGGGGCTTATGTAATTAGACTAAATCTTGGGGGTAGCTTTTGTAATTGATCCTAAGAATCAACATGAAACCGTAAAGGATATATTATTATACATCATGCAACGAACAAAAATGCCTTTACCTTCAAATTGTCATCATTTTCTACAGCACGTGCAGCTGAATGATTCTTTCGCCTGTGATGATAAACTTTTATTTTCGAATCCACCTTCATACTCGTATTCTCACTTTCCGTCTCGGTAGTCAGTTCATTCGAAGGACCAGATAATAATAACAATTTCTCGCCACATTCATCACTAGCCTTATCCAGAATCTCACAACATTTTCCACTATCTTCGTTCATATTACCCAATTTTGCAATATCACCCTTTTTATCGAATGACCCTGCTAGATTGCCAATGCCTATCAACGTCTTTTCAGTGTCGGTATCCGGGATTTTGGATTCAACCTTGATTTTCTTGTTTTCGTGAATAACCGGACTTGTCGCCTTTTTCTGATTCTCAGTGGGAATTTTTTCATGAGAGTTTACTTTCGTCCTGAAATTTTTGTGGCCTGAGTAGTTATTATTAACCTTCTGATTCAGAACTGGTAAATCTAACTTTACTGTTTGGGTGCCTTCTTTCTCAGTATCCGAAATTTTGGAATTAGCCTTGATTTTCTTGTTTTCAAGAATAACCGGACAACAATCTCCACTTTCTTCCTTCATTTTACCCAAGTTTGCAATATCATCCTTTTTATCGAACGTGCCTATCAACATCTTTTCAGTGTCGGTATCCGAGATTTTGGAATCAACCTTGTTTTTCTTTTTTTCGAGAATATCAAGACTTGTCACCTTTTTATGATTCTCGGTAGGCATTCTCGTCCCGGAACTTTTGTTGGCCGAGTAGTTATTATTAACATTGTGTTTCGGAACTGGTAAATCCAACTTCACTGTTTGGGTGCCTTCTTTCTCAGTATCCGAACTTTTGGAACTAACCTTGATTTTCTTGTTTTCGAGAATAACCGGACAACAATTCCCACTTTCTTCCGGCATATTACCCAAATTTGCAGTATCACCCTTTTTATCGAACTCACCTGTTAAACTATCAGTGCCTATCAACATCTTTTCAGTGCCGGTATTCGAGATTTTGGAATCAACCTTGATTTTCCTTTTTTCAAGACTTGTCACCTTTTTATTATTCTCCGTAGGCATTTTTTCAGGCGAGTGGACTCTCGTCCTGGAATTTTTGTTGCCCGAGTTATTATCAACGTTGCGTTTCGGAACTGGTAAATCCAACATTACTGTTTGGGTGCCTTCTTTCTCACTGACCGAGATTTTGGAATGAACCTTGATTTTCTCATCTTCGAGATTAACCAGACTTTTCGCCTTCTTACTACTCCCGTTATCCATTTTTCCATGCATGTTGACTTTCATCCCGGAATTGTTGTTCCCTGAGTCGTTATTATTACTGTTGTGTTTTGGAACTTGTAAATTCGATTTTACGCTTCGGTCGACTTCTTTCTCACGGATGTCTGACGTGTTTTGAGAAACGTGGCTTTCTAAAGTCTGCATACGTACATCTTTCCTGCAAACAAGTACATAGTTTAGTTCAAAAGACGAGTGTTTAGCGTAATTACATTATAACCCAAACTATCTTTATGAATTGAACGAAAATAAACTGTTTTTTCAACTTGCAGCCTAAAGACGAATGTTTGTAACACTTCATGATTAGTCATTTTGAAAGCTAATTGGATCTTGTTTTGATAAGTATGCTAAACCTCAAGGGCATTTTTGTAATTGGAAATTGTTCTTGTTTCACTTACTATACATATATGTATGTATTATTACATCATAATTCTTACCCCGAAAGCCAGCACGAGATGAACTGCACATAAGGAAGCATGTGAAAAAACTCGACAACCGTTGTAGTTTTCCACATACCACAATCAAGCTTTTCCACTAAAGGGCCCTGCAAACTGATGGAAATGTAGAATTATTAGTACAACTATTATTATTAATATTATTTCTAACTTGAAAAATATCCAATGAACCTGAAACAAATCTACACATAATGAGCTAAGAGAAAAACACGAGTGGTTTTCAATGGAACAAGTACAAGTAGAACTACTAACCTCTCAACAAGAAACTTAAGAGAAGCTTCCTCTTTTTTACTGAACGGCTGAGAGCACTGCATCATATAAAACTGAACGGCAGATTTTTCTTTAGTTAAAGAATACGTGACATGTGCCTCCAACACCTTAAGCTCCGAACTTCCAATCCCTGTTCCACGCCACACACACATACACAAACCATAGTAATAGGTCAATATCACCTATATTCCATTTTCCTATTCAGGGGATAATTGATGTATGCATGGCTTACCGGTAATTTCCTTGACGGCATCATACCCCAACTGCAAAAGCTCGTTATCATAAGCTGATAAGCTGTTCCGTTTCCTCTTATCGCCAATTTTATCTTTTGATATTTGTTTTGTCGAATTAATTTTAACTGACTCATTACTAAGCTCTTTCTCAATAAGCGACCAAACTCCTTTAGTGACATCACCGTACCGGAGCATGCAGTTTTCCTTCTTCGGATCAATCAGTAAAACCGCGACCTTTGTCACTGGCCATCCTTCTAGAGTAGGAAAGTGATCTTCTGAAGAGTCCAAAGATAAAGCGGCATCGCACGCGTCCTTAATTGCTCTCTCAGTTATGGTAAAGAAATCGTTGGAGATGTATGACTTTGTGGGTTGACTTCCCATCGCCAGTTTCATGTATGGGGCCAAAGGCGGTTTTAGAACCACGGCTAGCTTAGAGAAAGAGACCGGGTCGAGGAACTTCAGGTCCGGATTTTGGTTGCGGTAGTAGTAGTTGTATAGCAAGGCAACTGCGTGCATCTATATGAACGAAACAACATCACGTTTATAAATACCACACAGATTATATCACAACAATCATAGAAACCAAATTAAAACTGTGGATGATTACAAAAACAACCCAGAGAATTTGTTTAGGCGACTACACTCAAAACCCGAGGGGTTGCTTTTGTAATTTCCCATTGAGGTTGAAGATGGAACCTAATTTTTATGCAAATTAAACATGACACAAACAAAATGACCTGTTTGGCAACAGATATCTGATCATCCTCTTTAGGAAGAACACTGGAGACACTCAAAGGCAAGAGAGGGTCAACCAAAACCTCTATCAATGCCTCTATCACAGCATCCCTCTCCTCCCCTGTGGGGCCCACCTCATTACTTCCTTCTAACTCTGCCATCTGCAACACCTTCTTCTGTATACACAAAGTTCAATCCACCAGAATCAAACCAAACCCTTGGTCAAAAAAAAAAAAAACTCTCGATTTTTATTATTAATTACACGAAATTAAAAGCAGAGCATGAAGTCCCAGGAATCAACACGCAAATGGGATTTACCCGTTTAGTAAACAAGGCTTGAAAATAAACAGAGAAAAAAATGTTCAGTAAAAAAAAAGGGGGGAGGGAGGTTTACCGAACAAAGCTTGCCCAATAAATCTCTGAAAACCTCTGGTGGGATATGTTTGATTCTTGTAAATGCAGTACTCCCAAAAAGTTGAGATAGGGAAAATGGGAGTTTATTTTAGTAAGAAAAAAAAAAGGGTGGAGGCTAAAAATTGGTGTTGTCGCTGTCGGAATTTGTACGGGTAGCAGAGGCCATTAAATAAAGGGTAGCGCTATTCGCACCCTCAAAACCTCTAACTACACCTCATTTTATTTATAATTTTAGTTAATTAATATTTTTTACTGAATACACTTTTTAATCTTCCTAATTTGCCCTTTTTAATTAACAATACAAAACTTTTTTTTATTCCCAGAAACGTAGTCCTTGTTGTATCGGTTCGTCTTCCTCGCCATGACTCCGTCGGCCATCTCAAGGCTGAGCGACAGACAGAGGTGTGACGTCGAGCAACTGCAGCTTTTGAACCCTTTCGTTCCCTTCCCCGTCAAGATGGCTGCCTGGACAGCGGTTCGTATCATGTCGAAATACTCGTCATGGAAGTGGATTTGATTTTCAAAGGCTAAAAAACTAATCAATTAATTAGTTCAATCTCACAGCCGCCCGGTGGCTATGGACGCGGTGACGCGACTCCCCACCGTTCTAATCGAATCAACTGCCCCAAAGATATTGAACTAATTAGAACGGTGAGATATTGCTTCACTGTTAATTTTCTCAGATTCTCTCGACAAAGATATTGCTTCGCCGACCGCTATCGACTTCATACGCCCCCAGCAAATCGAAAAACTTTCCTCCGCCATCACTTCCTTCGCCTCCGACGAATTGCCGTCCTTTCAGACTAGGTCAATTTCTTCATTCTTTTGTTTATGCACAATATAAAACTTATTTATTTTAATAAAATGTTTATTGTTAATTAGTAAGGGTAATATAGGAAAATTCGGTGGTGTATTAATAAAAAATATTAATTAATTAAAATTATTAAAATTATAAATAAGTATTAATAAAAAATATTAATTAATTAAAATTATAAATTATCTATCAAGACACTAACAAAATATTAAATTGATTTTGTTTATTAAAAATTTAATATTAAAAATATATTTTTATATTTATAAAAATAAGTATTGTAAGTAAATTTTAAAAAAAATTAAAAAAGTGAGATATAATTATTTTTATTTTCAACTAATACTTTGCTTATTTTGCTAGCATCTCAAACTGATACCAAAAATCTATTTTGAACTAAGAGGGATACTTCAATCGATACCAAAAGAGACCCACACAAAAAATACTTATATTTTACGACAAACTAAAAACTATTTGTTATTTATATAATAATCTTTTTTTACAAATTAATAAAAATAATTTATCAATTATTTTTTAGTATCTTATTTAATATTTTTTGTAATGTATTTTTTTAAATAATTATATTATTAATAATTAAAATAAATTTTAATAAAAATATTTTTAATAATAAACGAGATACTTATAAAAATGCTACCAATTACAAAACAAAAATAATTAATAATTAGTTTTTGTGTGTTTTAATGTAATTTTTTTAATAATTAAATAATATTTTATTTAGTATTATTTATATTTATTATGTTTAAAAATTTAAATTGAAAATAATATTAATTATATTTTTTAATGTACAAAATTATGAGATAATTGTAAATTTATAAAGATATTAGTTATTTATATAAATAGTATAAATAATTATGTAAAAAGAATATTTTAAAAATATTCTTTTAAGTTATAGTATTGGTTTCTCAGTTTGAGTCAAATTACCGTAAACTTAAATTTAAACTTATTTTGAGTTCGATTGTAGTCAAATTACTGTAAACTTAAATTTAAACTTATTTTGAGTTTAAGTTTTGTTTTTTTATTGGAGATGACTTTAGAGGAGAAAATTTCAAGTATATTAAAAAAAGTTACTTTTTTTATTTTATGTATTAATAATATAAAGTAAATGTATAATGAGTATTTTTTGTTAAATAATGAATGAGTTGGGTAAAAAAGTAAAGTTATTTTTTATGTATTAAATAATAAAAAGTAGAAGTATAAATGTATAATATGTATTTTTGGGTAAGTAGGAAATAAGTTAGGTAAAAAATAATCGTATTAATGTAAATAAATTAATATTGTTATAAATATTATTAATTAGTGAATGACTAATTTACGTGAACAAGACCCTACTTTGTATACTATATAAAGGGGTGTCATCAACAATTTTATTATTCTCTCATATTGTCTCTCCTTCATCAAATGTTAGTTCTACTCATCCAAGATCCGAAGTTTTAATCACAAGATTCAATATCAGGCAAGAATTTATACTTATATTTAATAATAGTTATACATATATCTACTTCTTCTCCACTTCTTCATAAATTGTTCATGTTGAAGCAATTAAATTTCATATGTTCCTGAAGAACATTATAATACGATATTCCTGAAGTAATATCAAATTAATTATACCTAGAAAAATCAAAATTAAATTTTAATGTTCCGAAAGAACATGATATGATATTCCTGAAGAAATACCAAAACTTTATTAAAGTAAATATTCCTAAAGAACATGATATGATATTTCTGAAAAAAATATCAAAACTAAATATTCTTGAAGAACATGATAGGATATTCCTGAAGAAATATCTAAACTAAATGTTCCTGAAGAATATCGTGATATGATATTCCTGCAGAAATATCAATATCAAATTGATTATGATTATATACTAATAATCTCGAATAATATCTTTGAAAATTGACCGTGAAAGATCCGATAGCTTTGTGGAAAGATTTAAAAGAGATACAATAGCTTTGTGGAAATATTTAAAAGAAAGATACGATCACTCGAAGTTGGTCGTACTACCAAAAGATTGATTCCACATTGGATTACAAAATTTTAAATATGTTTAGGCATATAATAAAGTTATCATGAATAATATTATAATTTTATATTTCTGAAGTAATATAAAATCAATTATTATTAATATATCAATTAAATTGAATGTTCCTGAAGAACATATATTCTAGTTTAAATATTATATTAATCTTTTAAGATCATCCTGATTTGATATTATTCGAGAAATAACAAATCAAATCAAGTTTTTTAAGATCATCCTGATTTGCATATTTAAGGAAGATAAGAATATAAAAAATATAAATGCCGAGAAATTTCATTGAATGAAAACGATTTTCAATTCTAGATCCATGCACGAATCAATTGAACCCGAAGTTCATGAGAATAAGTGACTTGCAATATTCAGCAAGTAATCTGCCAAATTCATTTATATATTAATGAAGGTGTGATAAAATCACATATATTTGTGATAAAATGAACTATAAGAGTTCAATTACCAAAAAGATAAAATCACATGTTGATTCTAATATACGCCTGAAGCGTAGTAGATCGATCTCAAGATATAAAATAAATCTGCGGTAATAAAATTTAATCACCCTCAAAATCTCCAGAAGAGAGTTAGATAAAAATCCCATTAAAAAAGCATGTGCACATGATAATAGAAAATTGTGGGATTGCGGAATAACCAAATTAAATATTTTGGGAAATGATTAAAGATTTGGTTGATATATTAAATTGTCATCAATATGGAAAAATAAAAAGTCGTCAACGACATATTTACCTCAAGAGTTGCTTTAGAAAAAATGGATCCAAAACTTAAAATCAATGATAGTGTGCAAGCAAAACTCGAAAAATAAGAAACGAGCAATTGAGGCTGAGCATGACTCGATAAATAAAAGAGATATTTTGACTCTATAATACAAACCTCAAAATATTATCCCAGAAGGATATATGTGGGTGTTCGTACGAAAAACGAGTAATTATGTGGTGAGATATAAAAGCGAAATTAGTTGCTCAAGAATTTTTCGCAGAATCTCGATGTTAATCAAATATTTTGAAAGATGACATTAAGTTCTGTTACTTAATATTTATTGCAGCAACAACGATAGATATATGCATCGAATGTATGATCAGACCATGTAAAAGTCATTAGAAATATACACACATGAAAATCCTGGATGAATTTTAAAATTCCTGATATGAAAGGAAATGAAAATCAGAACATGTATAGTATCATATAACATATGTCAATTATGGACAAAAATGATATTGAAGACAAGGTCCCGAATACCAGTGATTGCACTCTTTTTTTTTCTACTAAGTTTTTGTTGGAGTTGTATACTTAATGTCTAGATTTAAGTAACGGAAACTCCCGGTCATAGCATTTAATCTATTTAATTAAATAAACAATTGTTTGTATTTAATTATTGGTAATTAAATATATGCAAAATATAGTCCTGGATTATATACGTTGTAGTTAGTATGGTGTGCGACGTCACGCGGAAGATCATACTATCGGTTACTCGTATTTAATCGAACAGTTGCTCACGACCTAGATGGACACGGACAAATCCATCGGTATAGTCGTTGTATGAGTGAGAAAATAATATGTCTTGATTATTTTATCATACTTGTACACTTGGTGTATTGGGCGGATCGCTTGAGATTTATCGATTAGGATTGCCTTGGATAATCGATTTAAATCATAGAGTATTTTATTCTTAATCCCCGATATTATTGCGGGTGTGTATATTTAATATTAGTGACTTTGATTTTCCAAAGGAATTGACCGATTTGAATATTGAGTCAATTACCGGTAAAGTTGGGTCACAGTATTTTATATATGACACGCTGTGAATTCTTGAAGGGAAAGTGTATCCCGTAAGGGTTGATAATATCCCCGAGATGAGTTCATAAGGAATTATTATGTAAACCTCATGAGTGTATTTGTTCCGCATAATAGTTAAGGTTGAATGGTACTATTCTCGGATACAAGAGATTAATAAATTAATTAGCAATAAATTAATTTTATTCATGGATATTTATATCTTAAATACACGAAATAAATAATACTACCGGAGAGAATATTATTTGATATAATATGATTTAATATTGGGAGTACAATTAATTTTATATAGTGGAAAATAAAATTAATTAATATTAATGGGATTAATAGATTTGGGCTTGGGCTCAATTTAATCATTAATATTGGAAGCTCAATATTCCACTTCCTTTAGATCTCTACGTAGCCTATAAAAACACTACATGGTCTTCACAATTCAAGACATATCATAAGAATATCATACTTGATATTCTAGAGAGTTTGTGAAGGAGATCCATAGGAGTTCGGAGGATCGTCGCCCACACGACGTTCGAACGAAGTGCAAGGAATACGTGGGAAGATTCGAAGGTCTTCAAATCATCTTGTTTCTCCGCACAACAAGATCAAAGGTAAAATCATAAACTCCCTTGTATGATTTTATGTGGAATTAATCGTAGAACATACATGAACGAAGATCCGGGAAACAACGAACTTCGGGGACGGGGATTCGAGATCCCCGGCGAAGATCGAAAGAAGCCCTCGGCTGGGAGCCGAGGGAGTCGATCGAACCCTAAGGTTCGATCGGTTGTGCGCAAGGGGAGGCCCTGGCTGGAGCCGGGGCGAGCGATCGAGCTTGGCTCGATCGCTGGGCGAGCCACGGCTGTGCCGCGGCGGTCAGCTGGGCTGATCGCCCCTCCCGGCGGCGACGACGATGAAGTCGCCGGACTCACCGCCGCCCGGGGCTGCCGGAGCAGCCCCAACGATCGCCTCGTGCGCGACCGCGAGCCCGCGGTGGGGCTCGGCTAGGGTTTCGGCCGCGGGTTCATCCCGCGGCGATGCTCGGGTCGAGCTCCGGACATCTTGGTGTTCGTGATCGGATTCCGGCGATGGGATTTTGATCGGGTTATCGGTTCCGCAATTTTTTGATAGCCCGGGATATCGATTTCCAACAGTTTTTCCCATAGAGTTTTCTTAGTTAAAGGTTTTTAACGAGACAATCACCACAATATAAATGTGAATTTCATGCAATCTTTTTCTCCAGTAATTTTTCCTATAAGGTTTTATAAGGAGGTTTTTAACGAGACATGTTGATGAGCCATTTTATTTGCTCATCTTAGAGCATTTTTACACCCTTTATCGAGTCAGTTTGAGTCAGTAATGTGTCTGGGATGGCACAATAGGATGTTTTGGCAGAGTGTGTATGGATGCAGGTAACAGGTGGAGCACTGGGCAAAAGAGGCAAGGAAATCCCCTTCTTTGGGCAAAAAAGTATTCTGGAGCGGGTAGTGACTGCAACAGTTTGACCACATCGGGAAAATGGGTAAAGTCATGAAGCAGAAGAACCAGAATTCTTACCAAGTACCGTGCCTGGTCCAACCATCTGTGGAGGAGAAGAAATGCCTGCGGATTGCAATTTGGGCAGAGGACGGCTGTGGACAAAAGGTTCCCTGTGGGCAAGCTGACAGCGTAACAGAATTCCGGAAATCGGGGGATCTGACTTATCCCCCTACTCATTGACCGCTGACCGCCTATTCTTTAGGGACGAGAAACAGCCGCGATCTGCAATTCAAATTGGAGTCTTTAAAAGAGCGGGACATGGTGGAAAGCAGGAGACAAAAATACGCATCGAGAAATCGAGAGAGCCGCCGGTCCCGTAGCAAGTCGCCGCCGCTGGAAGGAGTTGCCGGAGAAGAGATCGGGCTGAGAAACAATTTTAATTTCCTTATGTTTTAATTTTTCTTTTATTTCCGTTCTTACTTTGAATTCGCAAAAATAGTTCGGTTTGAACTATGAATAATATAGATTGTTTTCCCTTATTTACTTTGTCTTTTATTTTCAGTATGAGTAGCTAAGTTAATTGTGCATCTGGGCATGGACGGATCAAAGGTGATTTACGGTTTAGTAAAACCGAGAGGTCGATGGGGCTAGAGTAGCCGGTTGGGGGTTTGTTCCCGAAGCAAAGTTGTTTGAGGATTATTTCTGGGGAGTCTGGGCAAACTAGAACAACCACTAGCGAACTTTTACAAACTGGGATACTGGTGATTGGCAAACCGCATAGATGTACCTTGTAGTATTGTTGCGGGCATAGCACTGGAACTTGCTGGTGATTGCGGTCGTATGACTCGGAGTTCCGGGCATGCTATTGGCCGAGCGGGTCTGTCTAGAGAGTAATGCGGGTTTGGGCAAACTAAATCCATGTATGGCTACATAGGTTATCGAATTGTTCAGATCTAGGGGTTTAGGCATAACGTTAGCTTGCCTTCTCTTTACACTGAAAGGATAGATAAGGGGTGGGGCAGCTTTGGGCGTGACGCAATAGGACCACTGTTGTCTTTTTAAAGCACCCTATAACTGCTGACAAACCGCTGGTAGAAATCCTTAGTGCCTATGACTGGTAATTTGCCCTAATGATCCTAAGTGAAGTCGTCTACCCGGATGCCTTGTTTATTATTTGATTTCAGTTTTTAGCTTTAGCAATATGTTAGATCTGAGTGTCTACTTGGTTTAATTTTTAGATCAGTTTAATTTGCATGTTAGTTTTATTAGCCGTAGTTAGATCTGAGTATTTGAAAGAGATTATAAAAACCGTTGTGCCCACAGCACCCAAACTTAAAATCTTTTTGTGACAACTCCTTGGGCAAAGCCGAGATTACCTACTGTAATTGCCTCCTTGTGGGACCGACCCCACGTACTTACCACTACCTATGTTTGTAGTGATAGGTTACTGGCTAAATACAAATTTTCATTTTGGCGCGCGCGTTTGCTCAAACGACAAGTATTCGCGCTCTTCAAAATGTACATCACTCGATAATAATTAATGAGAACATCAGAATGTTTCATATGAGTTTGTTTTCGAGATAAACTGAGATATTGAACCTGAAGTTCAAAACAAAATATAATCTCTTAGAAAACTACATTCTACATCATTGATTCTCATATAAATGATTGTGAATTGAAGTTCACATTATTGTTCATTTGTCAAGAAATGTATATTGACCACTAGACGCATCTAAAATACTCTAGAAGAGTTACCGGCCGGTTATAGCAATTGTGAATGCTCTAGTCAATATAGATTTCTAGTAAAGGCATGTCCCAGAAGGACGAAAAATATACAATAATACAAATGAATGTGAAACTCAACAATTCAAAAGTTGGGTCCTGAGGCTAAAATTTATATTTGAATAACTAAGTTTTTCCTATATGGTTTTATTGGTTACAGATTTTAATTAGACTATTGATCACCAATAATTACTTTCAAGAAGTCAAAGATCTTCGGTGATTACAATCAGGGGAACAAGCTGTACTTTTTCCTTCGTTGAGGTTTTATGCCACTGTGTTTTCTTGGCAAGGTTTTAACAAGACAGCATTCTTGTAAATAGTCATTGAATGGGTAGTGTTACGAATATTATTAATTAGTGAATGACTAGTTTACTCTTTCTTGGCGAACAAGACATAAACCCTACTTTGTATCCTATATAAAAGAGTCTCCCCATATGAATGAAATAACAATTTTATTCTCTCATATTGTCTCTCTTTCTACTTATTATTCTCTCTCAATTTCTCTTAAATTTATAACAAATATTGAATAGAAAATTGTGATTTTTGTTTTTAATTTATAAGTGTGTAAACTTTTAAAAGACAACCAAAAAATGAAAGTAATCAAACTTGTAAGGGGCTGAGAGAGTACTTACATATTAAGTTAAGATAAGCGTGAATCATTTTTTGATATATATATGCTATAAATTACCGTAAGGGTTAGTATTTGTTTTATGAATTGTATCTATTAATATGTGACAAACTAACTAAAAATATATTTACAAACTAGTATTACTATTATTTAAAAAAACTATTGAGGATGCATGATTGGGTGTCACAAAATTCTTAATATTTCTATTTTTAAGGAAATTAATACTTCATCTGTTTTAAGAAAATATGATCACTTTCTTCAAAAAAATAAAAATAAAATTACCTTATTTCTTTAAAAGGGAAGGAGCTTTAAAATATTACTATTCTATTTTTGTACTATTTATGTTTCATACTTATAGGCACATGTCATTTTTTTTCTCTCTCCAATACATATAATAAACGGTTATAAAAATTATGAAAAAATAACTAAAATAAAATTTAAATTAAATTTTATTTTAATTATTTTTTTATAATTTTTATATACCGTTTATATATGTATTTGACGTACAAAAGATATACTTTGACTAACTGTGCCTATAAATATATGATAGAGAGAGTACATGTTTTGAAGTAAAACAATAAAGTATATTTATTGTTCCAAACTTATATGTTTTCCTATTGAAATAAAATACAATTGAGTAATATATTGCTTGAAGAAATAAATAACAATATATATTGGATGAAGTGAGTATTACTCATTTTGTAATAACCCGATTTTTATACAATAAAAATTAAGTAATTAAAATAGGTCGTTTGCTTAATTATTAAATAATTAATTAGATTTCAGTATTTTATGAATTGAGCTTTTAATTTAATATAGTTTTATAAAATGTACTTAACTTTAATGGGCTAGATGCTAATTAATTCAATATAATGGAATGCACAAATATTTATTTTTTAATGGGCTAAACTTATGTTATTAAAATTTTGTCAAACTATATTTAAATGCGTAGCCCAAGATATTAGTTTTTATATGTTTAACCCTAATTAACTAAATAAAGATTAAAAACAAAACATAAAAAGAAAAGAAAGAGAGGGAGCGGGCGAGCGTGAGGTGAGGAAATTAGAGAGAGCGGGAGTGTGGACGACCGAACTCAGAAGAGAAGAAGAAGAAGAAAGAATCGATGTCTCAATCGTACTTCATATAATCAAGAAGGCAAGTGAGTTAAGATTCATGTAGTTAGATCATAGTTTCGAATTTAGGTTTTCGTGGTTAATCAAAATTATGAGACTTTATGTTAATGTTTGATGGCATGGTGTTTATGATTGTGATAGATAAATATTAGTGCGTAAATCGGTTGATTGCACATATATATGATGACGTTTGTTAACTTTCTTCCGTGATCGATCGGACTCTTAATGAAAAATAGGAAGAGAAGGATATCTCATTCACACTGTAACAATAACATAGGAACCATCATAATGTATGAGTATGTTGATAATAGTTCTTTATATATGTATGGGAATGGGTACTACTGTTGCCCCTTATAGCCGCAAGTAATTGAATAGGTATATGGTATATGTAAGTGTGTAATGTGTATTTACGTGTGTGTATATATACCTATGGAAGGATGTTGCTTTATGCAACACTAAGTAGATGAGGTACATGTATATATGCTACTATATATAAATAATGTTACTTATATATATATATATATATATATATATATATGTGTGTGTGTGTGTGAATGTCTTTGTGAAATTGTGAATTGATACTAACCAACAACCTTACATTTGAAGTATGTAAATATAGTATATAATATGTTCACGTATGTATCACACCCTTATTGAAGTTATTTACCAATCTGTATGAACTTGGGAATTTAGTTATATGCCTTGATCAATGATAGTGGTTGTGATAATTGTATGTGAGTGTGGTATCTGGTGATTTTATGATGTTCAGTGTGATCATAGTTTTCTATGTTTAGTTACATTCATTGAAATGCCTAATTATTTTTTATGTGAATTTCATACATATCATTAGTTCATGCACATATAAGGATGCATTTGCATTAGAAGTCCATGTCACGGTCAAAATATTAAAGAACGAAAGTTAACGTTGAAGTAAGATATATAATGTCGGGCATCGTAAGGACCTACCTTAAGCAGGGTGACACTAACTTTAATGGCCTCAATGGCTAGAGAGTCGAGATGACCTCTAGACAGTGTGTGCAACCAATGTTAATGGCCTCAATGGCTAGAGAGTCGAGATGACCTCTAGACAGTGTGTGCAACCAATGTTAATGGCCTCAATGGCTAGAGAGTCGAGAAGACCTCTAGACAGTGTGTGCAACCAATGTTAATAGCTTCAATGGCTAGAGAGTCGAAATGACATCTAGACAGTGTGTGCAACCAATGTTAATGGCCTCAATGGCTAGAGTGCGAAAATGCCTCTTAGACAGGGTGTGCAACTAATTTATAATGGCCACAATGGACTGGGGTAGCCTTACGATGTCAAGTGAGCTCGCGTCAAATGTTAAAGCTATGTTACGAAAGTTAATGTTAAAGAAAAGTATTTAAATTTTCAAGTTAAAGTTATGTCCTAAATCTAAATTAAGGAGTTGCATTGCATTAAAAGTTCAACGTTTAAAATACAAACTAAGACGACAAGTGAAAAGATTAAAACATATAGATTGCATGCCTACTTGTCAGTCAGTAGACTGACCCTTGTTAAAATTTGATTAGTTTAGAGAAAAAACATATGGATGAAAAATTGAAAAAATTATAAATTAATGTTATTTTATCATTTCATAAAGCTAAAATGACTTATAATATGAAAATAATTAAAAAGTCTAAAAAGACTTATAAAAAGAATGGGAGGGAGTATTAAGTTATGTATTTAAAAAAATAGTATGTAGTGAATATTTTATACATATAATGAAGTATGATTGTTTATACAGTGAATTTGTGTAATTTTAATTTTTTAATAATATATTACGATAAATCAAAAGAAAGAGAAAATTGAGTACTTTTTTGGTCCGATAAAAAAAGTAAATAATTTATAGTAGAACAGATGAAGTATATTTTACTAGTTCATTTGTCATTCTCTCAATTTCAGCTATATTTTAATTCAATTAACTGATTGACATGGTATAATAATTTATTTTATTTTTCGTCGTATTTTAGAATAAAATATAATTAGTTAATATTAGTGTATCAAAAGAATATTTGTTAATTTATGAGAAAAAAAATATGGTTTTATCTATACTACTCCTAGTGGAGTACACATCATGTAGATCTTAACCGTAAATTTAATATTATTATATTAAATACACACAATCACACGTGAATTGTGTATGAATTCACGGTTAATATACCACCAAGTGCATTGCTCCTAGAGTAGCATCTCTTAGACCAAAAAAATATTAACTAAAATGTCAATTAAAAAATTAATATCACCTATGTGACCATTAATATAAAGCGAAAAAAATATGAGACGAGAAAAACAAAATGTTCACACCAATTAGGGACTTAGGTCATCTCCAACCGAGAAACCAAAACTTAAACTCAAAATAAGTTTAAGTTTAAGTTTACAGTAATTTGACTCCAACCGAAAAACCAATATTCAAACTTAAAAGAATATTCTTTTTATACAATTATTTATACTATTTTTATAAATAACCAACATCTTTATAAATTTACTATTTAACCACATAACTTTTGACATCAAAAAAATTTAATAAATATTATTTTCAATTTACCTGCTTATCGATCAATTTTGTTGTTGTGATTCCTATAGTTTATTTATTTTTGTAATTCGTAGCATTTTATTTTAAGTATCTTATTTTATTTTATTTTTATTATCAATTAAATATTAAATATTTTTAATATATTTTATTGTGATATTTATTTTTTTATAAAATAATTTATTTTAATTATTAATGATATTATTATTTAAAAACATTACGTTAAAAAAAATATTAAATAAGAAACAAAAAAGATTAATGAGTTATTTTTATTAATTTATAAAAAAAAGATCATTTTATAAATAATGAATAGTTTTTTGTTTGTGTTTACTGTAGACGTAAATTTAAGTATTTTTTTGGTGGATCTCACTATAAAACCTATAATAGGTTTATGTTTTGGTATCGATTGGAGCATCTATCCTATTTCAAGCATCTATCCTATTCCAAAATAGGTTTTTGGTATCGATTGGAAATGCTCTTAGGGACAAAGTATGGCTTGCAACTTTGATTGCTATATATATTTTGGTCACATTAATTAAATTTATCTAATACAGGTATTAAAATATTAAATTGATTTAAAATTGTAAATTGCATTAAGAAAAAAAATTTAGATATATAACAAATACATACATTAAAAGGAAAAAAAACAATTATTATATATTTCTTCAATAAACAAAATTAAGCTTTATAATTTTGTCCCGATCTTTTCAGTTTTTTGATATTATTGTTATTTCTCATCGCCCAGAATCTTTCAATCTCATCGGCCGTCCTGCCCGGAACTCTTCCGGCTATAAGGGCCCACCTGAAATAAATAATCAAGCAAGTAAATAAAAAATATAAGAACAACTAATAATAATAATAATAATAATAGTAATAATTAATGACGTCATTGCCTGTCTCCAACGAGCTTGTGCATCCTATTGATGATGTCTTCTTCTTCCTCATTCATCTCTACAAACTCCATTTCAACACTACTACTTTCCTCTACAACAAAACATTAATAAATAAATAAATACATTTATTCTTATTATTATTATTATCAAACAAAATATATATATATATATAATGGAGACAAAATAAGAACATTAATTAAATCAACCTTGAGAAAAGATAGATTTTCGATTCTGTTTTTTGCTGCACTTATCCATTACTTTAGAAATGAAATATACTGTGATATGATGACTGATGATGAACAAAAAATATTATGGTGTGAGTTCATTGTGGAAGGCTACGTATCTCTTTATATAGAAAATAAAAGTATAAAAGAATACCGGTTCAAACATGAAAATTATAAAAATATATTATATATTACTTTTTACCTAACAAATAAAAAACAAGTACGTTCATTTTTCAAGTGTCTTGGGGAAAAGGATTATAATTTATACTACTTTATTTCCGAGTTGTTTTAACAATTAGTATATCAATTCATTTCAACACCAGAATTTCATTCCACACCACAATAAAATACATTATTTATTAATTAATTTTTAAATTGAGAAAGTAAGTAATTTTGATTATGTGTTGATAGAAAAACAGGATTAAACAGTGCAATTTATCAAAATAAAAAGTAAGGCTATAAACAAATCATTTGATGAGGAAAAAAGGAATGTACAATAATTGCACAAATATTGTTGCTTTATCCTACACCAAACAAATTGAAAGATTTTAACCAACACCATACCACCTTCCAAGTTAGGAGCATGCAAAAAGAATGGGAATTGGGAAGAAGCTACCACATGAGATCGATCATGGCATGGTCGGACCACCATTTTCTTCAAAACTAAAAATGATTAATTGAAACTTTGGGTTCAATTCTTGATGATAATTAATTAATAGGGTACTATATATGTTGAATTGTGACTCGAATCAGAATGAATACGGACGAATTACGTGGCCCGATCTAAACTCGCACACGACCGTAACTAATTAAACGGAATGAATTAGTGGGCTGCCCAAGCTTGAGCCACAGCAGATGACTTACTGATTAATTGTGGAAGTGATGTCATGCGATGACGTCACCAATTAATTGAAGAAAGTTGTGAGATGCTGGGAGAATTAATTGGAGAATTAACTGAAAGGACGAGAGATGATCGATATAATGTGATATCATTTAATTGTTCACTTTTAATTTGTTTATTTGTTTAGATAATTATATTCTTTAATAGTTTTATATATAGTCATATTAGATTATTTATTCTTAATTCTAATGATAGCTTTCAATTTAATAGGTGGTTTCTTGGAGTTCTCGTGTAAACAAAAATTATAAAGTGTATAGAGTGAATTATTATAAGCCTTAACGATATAGTGTATATTTCTTTCTTCTCGTGGGTTTTTCCGTATTTTGGGTTTCCACTTACATTGTGTGTGTTCGTTATTTTGTTTATTTTTTTCTTCGCATCTCATTTACATTCGAGAGCCGTGAGCGATTTAATTTTAGTATCGCAACAAGTGGTATCCGAGTATTGTTTGAGGTTGTTTGACGTGGATATCACAACAATGGGTATCAAAACATCGTAAAAAGCTAACAATATAAGATAATCTGGGAATAATTCTAAATAAGTACTACTCTTGTCACATAAAAATAGTTATATTTTTTATTTTATGTAGTAATTTACAAATTGATCATTTCTTTTAGACAAATACTACTTCTGTTTCAACTATTTATGTACAATTTCTTATTTTGAACATTACAATTAATTATGCACACTTAAAAAATCTTTTACTTTTCACTTTAAAATACTATTGTATTTTTACTTTTCAAATTTTATTCAATTATTTTATTTTTTAACTTAAAAATATATTTTTAACTTTATTTTTCGATCATTTTTTTTAATTTATGTATCGATCAATCAGTGCATATATAATTAAAACAAATATAGTATTAATTAATTGATAGTTTAGTGAGAGAAAACACCTTTTGAAATGATGAATTGATGATTAATATATTGACCGATATATTCAATGTAATAACGAACGTACATTAAAAAAGGAATAAGACTTTGCTCATTTAATTTGAATTAATTTATTCTCTTAAATTATTATATTTTTCAAATTGATGACACACTAACTAAGGTCATCTCATTAGCTTGATTACGTAATTGCTTATTAAATTTGTGCAACACCAATAAAAATATTTACTTATTAAATTTCATGGCGCAAAGAAAAAAATAATTTAGAGGAACGTATAAAGGAATCCTAATCAAAAGTAAAAAAAAAAAAAAAAAAAAAAAAAAAAAAAAAAAAAAAAAAATTTTTAAAAAAAAAAAAAAAAAAAAAAAAAAAAAAAAAAAAAAAAAAACTCTATTAACTTGCATATAAAATATAAGGGAGAATTTTTTTCTTGGTCCCATATAGTTGGGCCATTTTCGATTTAGTCCCATGTAGTTACACATTTTCAATTTAGTCCCATATAGATCGAAATTGTGTCCGATTTAGTCCTTTTTGGCCGGAATCTTCAATTTTGACCGGTCAACTGATGACGTGGCAGGCGGAGATACGATCGCCGATTTGCTTGGACACGCGTCGTTTACTGATTGGCTCCTGCAAACCATTTTCAGAAAAAAAAAATACAAAAATGCCAAATCATCAAAGCTTAATTAAAAAATAAAAAAAGAAAATGAAAATCGATTTCAAAAATTAGGAACGGGCTCAACCGGTGAAAATAAAGAATGAAAAATCACTTTTCACTTCTCACTTCTACTGCCCGTAAATTCTCAACCCTAATTCCCAAATTCATATGAACCCTAATTCCCAACCCAATTACTTACCCAATTAAATCAATTTCTCTACTCAAATTGGTTATTCTCTCCTGTTTCTATACGTGGGGAGACACCGAAATCAAATATTTTGAAGTTAATTGAAGCAAGAAAGTGCGAAAATGGTGGCTGTTCGAAAGAAGAAGAAAGGTGCGGCTATGCCGGGCCCGCCAAATTACTGTAAGTGTTTATTGATTTTTTCACCTGAAATCTACTGTCCGAGTTTTTTCGTCTTCTTCTCCTAATTTTTTTTTTTTTTTTGCTTTAGTTCCCAGCAGTAAAAATCTCACAGTTGTCCTACATTTGGGGGGTACTTTTAAGATTGATGCACCAAAACCTGAATATGAAGGGGGTCAAATTCTTCTACTGGATTGGTGTAATGCTGATGAGCTAAGTCTTTCTACTTTTGATCCTTACTGTGTAGAATGTGGAGTTAAAGGAGGAAAAAGATTTTATTTGCAAATGAATGACATGTCTTATAAGTTGCTGATAGATGATTCTGACATTAGGCAATGGGCTAGTAATCTATTAATTGCTAGGGAAATGCATGTCTTTGTGGAAGAGTTACTAGTGTTAGATGATTCTGAGGATTCTGATTTTGAAGTGACTTCTGATGATGATAGACTCTTAATTAAGGAAGCTGCTATTGATGATAGAATCTTTGATGTAGAAGTTGAATGCTTGGAGGGTGAATTTGATGTGATAGATACAAATAACATTTGTGGTGATGATGAAGTGGACCCTAAAACAATGGAGGGTACTAGCAACACTGTTGTGGGTGGGGATACTAGCCACAAAACTAATGTGGAGGCAGAGCATGATGAAGATTCAGATTTATCAGCTTTTGAAGGTTCTGATTTCTGTATAGAGTCTGATTCTAGTGATGATGAAGATGATGGCATATTTGAGGTAGAAGTTGAGAACAATGTTGAGGACTGGGCTGCTGTGGATCCTGCTAATATAATTGACTCTGACAAAGACAAAAATGAGAAAGAAGGCAGTGGTAGTGATGATGAGGAAGGCAGTGACAGTGAACAAGATGTTGTGGACTCAGATCTTGTAGATCTTGGCAGCTCACTGGCATTCCATGCACTCATGGATGTTGTGCTCTAATCAGGTAGAATTTAGACCCACTGGATTATATTTCTAAGTGGTATTCAGTGGAGACCTACAAAAAAACTTATGAACTACCAATTCTTGGTGTTAATTATGATGTGCTGTGGGGAGAGTCCATGTACATTCCTCCACTACCACCAAATTTTGGTAAAAGAGCACCAAGGGGCAGGAAACCAAAGAAAAGAAGATTGGAGCCTTTTGAATTGAAAGATAAGAAGGGAAAAGGGAAGTTGCTAAAGATGCGCAGACAAGCTCCCTCATACAAGTGCAGAAAATGTGGCAAAGAAGGTCATAACAGTATTTCATGTGGGAAGAAGGAAAAAGAGACCCCAGTTGAAACTGATATAGCTCCTGCTGGAAATGAAGGACTAAGTCAACCTACTACTTCCACTGCAGAACATCATGTTAGTCTTCTTCTACTTTTTTTATGTGATTACTAAACTCACTGATTTTAATTATTTGAATTTATTTACCACAGATTGCACCACCAAGGAAAAGAACAATTACAGAAAGTGAAGTGATGCAGGAGAGTCAAATCACTACTGATATTGGCACACAACAAAGTCAGATCACATCTGCACCTGAGAGAGTCCCTGGCCCAACTATGCATGACCAACTGATGATGGGCAAGGGCAGAGGAAAGGGAAGAAGCAGTGGAAGGGGAAGAGGAAGGAGGGGCAGGGGCAGCTCTTGATTGTTCTTTCTTTTGCATTAAACTATGTATGCCAGTGGCATCTTTTGTTACTGTTCTTGGATTAAGTAGTAATTGGAGCCCTTTTGTGACATTGTGATTTTGTTTAAGTGACAATGTTAAGTAGTCCTTTGAACCTTTTTGTGACATTGTGGTTATGTTTAAGTGACATTGTCATTGTGAAGTTAGCCTTTTATGTTTTGGCTTTTGTACATGGTTTATGTTTCTGTTCTATGAATTTACCATATGAAAAAAAGAAACTTTTGCATTGAAAAAGAAAGTTCATTATAATTCAAAGAAAATAAAATCCATACACTGCCATTCACTGTCGTACAGGGCCAAATCCATACACTCATTCACTCATTCATACACTACATAAACTGAGCCAAATCAAAAGAAAAAATACACAATCAAATGACCAATTCCAGCAAACATGATGATTGTGTAAACCCTACGAACCAAATTCCTATTTTTCTCCAGCATACACTGATTTTTCTCTTCCAATTTCTTCAACTCCAGCTTCAAAAACGCATTTTCAGCAGCTAGCTCATCACTCACATTGCCTTCAACCTTGATATTACTTTCCTGTTCATTCAATCGTCTCAACAAGCCCGGAATAATTTGTTTGGCTCTCTCACACATAGGAGGATCAATCCACCTAAAAAAATTACAATGCCCAACATTCTGCAAAAAATACCAGTTCATTATTAGAAATTCAGAAGAAAAAAAAAATTACACAGAAGCTTGTTACAAACCGGGTAATTCCCGCAACCAAGAAATCGTCGCCCTGGATTTTCATTCTTCCATGAGGTTGCAGTCATAGCTATCTTCGAGCAATAACAGAACTTTGAATTATGTCTTCCACTTGACTGAGACATTGGGGAGAGGACTAGAGAAATCGATACTTTGATGTTTGGTGGGAATAGAGAACGTAGAAGACGGGATTTTTTGATGATTCAATTCGATATAGGATTGGGGTTCTTGGATAATTGGGGAGAAATTTGGGAGATTAGGGAATTAGGGTTCATATTGAAATTGGGGAGAAATCGAATTAGGGTTCTTTGTGTTCACCGGTTGGAACCCGTAAACATCTTATAATTCCATTTTTCATTTTCTTTTTTTATTTTTTAATTAAGCTTTGATGATTTGGCATTTTTGTATTTTTTTTTTCTGAAAATGGTTTGCAGGAGCCAATCAGTAAACGACGCGTGTCCAAGCAAATCGGCGATCGTATCTCCGCCTGCCACGTCATCAGTTGACCGGTCAAAATTGAAGATTCCGGCCAAAAAGGACTAAATCGGACACAATTTCAATCTATATGGGACTAAATTAAAAATGAGTAACTACATGGGACTAAATCGAAAATGGCCCAACTATATGGGACCAAGAAAAAAATTCTCCCTAAAATATAAATAGGTCACTTTTGCTTTGTATAACCCTAATTCCTAATTATAGTTGTTGATCAAATATGGAGAGACGAAAACGAAGAAGCGACATGCTGAGCGTATTACCCGACGAGGTCCTCTGCCACATTCTCTCTTTCCTCTCGACTAGCCGCTCCGTGCGCACCAGCGTCCTCTCCAAGCGATGGCGGTTCCTGTGGGCCCACGTCCCTAATCTAGAATTCGACCGGCACACTTTCCGAGGCACAACCGTAACTAAGCGTCAGCATTTGGACATCATAAGCAGAGTCGTAGCCCTTCACCAAGCCCAAACCCTAAACACCTTCAAGCTCTCCAAACTCAAAAGCTGCGCGTCTTCTTCTTCCTCCTCGTATCGATTCCACACGCTCATCATCAACCTCGTCACAAAAGCGAAACCTCCGAAACCTCCACCTCGATCTCGGCGTCTCATGCACGTTACCGAGACATCTCTTCGCATGCAAAACCCTAGTCGAGTTGGAGCTATTGAGTTGCGGGCTGATCCCATCTTCCGGGGAATTAATTTTCCTGCCTAGCCTCAAGAAGATGAGTCTTATTTGCGTCGAGTATGAGGATGATGAGTCCCTTCCTCACTTGCTCTCCGGCTGCCCCGTGCTCGAGGAGCTGACCGTGAAAGTGGGAAAAGATAATCCGGGCAGCGTTATTGTGTCTTCGTCGACCGTAGAAAGACTGACCGTGGATTTCTCTCTTCTGGCCGAAGAGGATTGCCCCGATGAAATGTTGGTGATCGACGTTCCCGCCCTAGGTTATCTCAAGGTGGATCGTTGTAATTTGGACTCTTGTAGAAGCTTGGAGAAGACCATGACTTCCTTAGTCGAAGCGGAAATTACTCTGAACGGATATTCGCATACGTGCGCCGACGATTGCACCGAGCACGGACGTGCGATTGCGTTTGTTAGTTGTCTCTGCAACGCGAGGTGCCTGAAAATCTCGACTGATTTCGCAGAAACGGTTCGTTCTGATTTTTTCTTTTTATTCGTGATCTCGTTAATTCGTTATGTTTTTTACATTTTTTTTTTGCAGCTTGTTGACATAGTAGGAACTCGTTGGATGCCGAAGTTTGTTAATTTAACCAAACTCGAACTTGTTTTGATCGTCAACTGGTATAATGTCGTAAAGTTTCTTCAATTTGCCGATAATCTTGAAGCCCTCACTGTAAGTGAAAGCGGAGTTTGCTATTTATATGATAATATTACAAAACGGCTTGTAATATAGTCGTAATAAAATGAACTTGATAACTCACTCTAACTTTTCGTCTTCATGTCTTGTTTAAAGTCAATTTAATTGAGTGAGTTTCAAATAAAAAAAATGACTTTAAAAAACAATATAAATTCCATTTTTTGATATTTGTACTTGCTTACTTAAAACTCATTCAAATAAGACAAAATACTATATATAGAGTTAGCTGTTGTCATGTAGGTCTTGAGAAATAATTAATGTGCAAAATTTCACTAAAAATCATCAAATATGACTAATTTGATTTTTCATAAATTTAAAAGAATAAATGTGGTCGAGTTATTTTACTGCATGTTTTGTGATATTATCTCTTTATATATTGAGTTTTTTTTTTGTGTTTGTTTTTACTTATATATCATTGTTTTGGCCATCATATCTTAGATTAGTTTATACGAGATGCCTTCCTACGCGGAGCCGAGACGAGTGCCTCCATGTATGGTATCGCGTTTAAGGACGGTTACAATGTATTGTTTCAGTCCATGTGAGGATGCTTTCGAGACAGTGAGATATGTTTTGAAGAATGCTCGAGCGCTGGAGAGGATGGAGATATATTCCCAGGACGGTTCCTCTGACAAGGAAGATCTTGATGCACTTCGGAAAATCTCGTTGTTTGAGCGAGGATCTGCGTCATGCCAGCTTGACTTCAACGACGTAGATTAAATCACAGTTCTTTTAATTTAGTTTTGATGATGTGTGTGTGGAATTTTAAATTAGAGGAATTATATTTGATACATTTCCACTAATTTATTTATTTTAAAGTTCAAACTAAGTATGGAATATTTTATTTATGATTAATTAAGACCACCTTAAGATATACGAGAAGTCTTATACCAGTTGACTGTCACATCATGTTCAAGTTCAAGTTTGGTTAAATTAACAAACTTTGACATCGAACTAGTTCCTACAAAGTGAAGAGTCTGCAAAGAAAATCAAATTTAAAAACCATGACCTTAAGATATATGAGAAGGTGATGTTTAGATAATACTTTTCTTGATCTCATCATTATTAAGACCATCTCCGGAGACATTTGAGAAGGTGATGATGTTTTGATCAATGTTTTGTGAATTATTCAACAATTCTCCAATTATTTTGATAAATGTGGTGATTGGAAGTGAGCAAAATAATTTAACTTTCTAAAATATTTTCTAGTACTCCATATGTATGAGATTGTCTAATAAATAAATAAATAAATAATGATAATGAAGATTAAGATTTTTCTATAAAAAAATATACTGTATAATGATTTTAACATATTAAAACGTGCATTGTGAGATTAGGTCAGCTTAAACCCGTATCCAGCCCTTTGTACTTGGTGTGTTGGAGGTTTGGCTTTCGCTCTCTGTCTCCTGGTTTTATTTTCAGCTATTCTCGTCTCGAAGTTATAATTTCTAAGATTTATCAAACCTCTATTTTATTTTGCTAATTATATTTATAAAACCCTAATCACTAACTTGATTTCTAATCCAGTTCTTAAAACCTTAGTCATTGATATGCTAAGCGAATTACCAGACGATGTCCTGTTTCACATTCTGTCGTTCCTTCCGACGAAGACCTCTGTGTCTACCAGCGTCCTCGCTAAAAGATGGAGGTTTTTGTGGGCCCACGTCCCCAATTTACGATTTTACGAAAATAATTTCAGATATGAAGCAGAGCCTTTTGACATCATGAACAGGGTTGTAACGCTTCACCAAGTGAAAGTCGTGAATACGTTCAGCTTTAGGCTCGCCGCTCTCAACGGCTGTGCGTATCGACTGCTGACGTTGATTGCCCACCTCGTTAAGCAAAATGTCCGAAATCTTTATATTGAGTTCGTTACTAATTATGAGTATGGCGATATTGTGTTCACTTTTCCGAGACTCCTCAGCACCTGCAAGACTCTTGTCGACTTGAAGCTTGTTTATTGTGGAGTGATCCCCTCTAGTGATCAGGAATTGTTTTTGCCTAGCCTCAAGAAACTTAATCTTACTTATGTTGACTATGAGAGTGATGAATCCCTTCCTCACTTGCTTTCCGGTTGTCCTGTGATTGAGGAGCTGATCGTCTTTGATCGAAAAGGACGAAAGAATTTGGGTTGCGTTATTGTATCTTCACCCACTGTAAAAAAGCTGATTGTTGGTTTCAGTCAAGGGCACGAAGAATACAGTGTTGAAATGTTGATAATAGATGTTCCTGCCCTCGTATAATTGAAGTAGACATTACTTCAACTCCTTTGCATTACTGTGCCGTTGGTTGCACAAAGCATGGCTGTTCAATCGAGTTTCTTAGTTGCCTCTGCCATGTCAAGTGCTTGAAAATCACGCGTGGTTTTCAATTGATGGTACTTTCTGATTTTATTTTATTCCGTAATCTTGTTTTTGCACGTGTATATTTATAACTTGCTCGTGATTTTGAACCTGATTTTTTCTTTGCAGCTTGGTTCAATGCCGGAGTTTGTTCATTTAACCAAACTCGAAATAGGATGTACTGTTAACTGGTATAATCTTGTAAAGTTCCTTGAATATGCTGATAATCTTGAAGGCCTTATTGTAAGTGAAATTGGACTTTGCAATTTATGTTGAGATTATATATATTACTTTTACTGATATCAATGTTTTGGCCATATATCAGATTATTTTAAGCGAGATGCTCCCCTACAAGGAGCCAGAACGAGTGCCTACATGCATGTCATCGAGTTTAAGGAGTGTTAGAATGTATGATTTCAGTGCTTGTGAGAATGGTTTTGAGACGGTGAGATATGTTTTGAGGAATGCTCGAGCGCTGGAGAGGATGGAGATATATCCAGCGACGCATAATTCCTCCGACAAGGACAAATTAATCGATGCGTTTCGGAGAATCTCATTGTTTGAGCGAGGATCTACGTCATGCCAGCTTGACTTCAACAATGCTGATTAAATCGTTCGACGGTAACATGATCAATGCAGCATAGCGCTTGGCTTGTTGCGTAATGTGAACAAATGAACAATAATGCTTTCTGTGCTGTTAGTGTTTTTATTTTTAATCAATAATGACTAATTGAATAGTTTGTTAATTATCAATTCTAATTTTTTATATATTGTTGATTTGGTATCATTATTTTTTTATTGCTGGAGACTGGAGTTGGAGGTTTGGGTTTCACACATTGTCTTTTTTATATTCAGATACTTTTATTTGAACTGCCCTAGTTTATATCCTCATCTCCATCTGCAAATAAATTCAGTTTTAATTTCGATGATTATCAACCTGTTTTTTTTTTCTCTTTTGCTAATTATGTTTGTAAAACCCTAATAATTAACTCGGGTGAAAAACCCTTCTATAAAACCTAGATTTCTGTTTTCAGAAAATACACTTTAAAAAATAGAGAAATATACATGAGTAGAAGTAGTTTGTGTGAATCGATCGATCTAACTGCTCGATTGAAAGAGAGGACTGTTTTATCCTGGGGACGACGTTGCTATCTACTGCAAAACACTTTCAGGCCCCGCAAAACGTCTTAAAGAAAGCGACCTAGTCCGCGACTCAACCTTTGTTTCGTGTTTATTGTGTTACTGTTTTAATTTTCTGATTGCAGGTAGTAAATTTAACAAATGCTCAAGTACTGAAGATGATGGAAATAAATACCGCGAGGCATATTTCCAACGACAAGAACAAACTACTTAATGCGCTTCGCAGAATCTCATTATTTGAGCGAGAGGATCCAAGTCGTGACATCTTGCCTTCAACACGGATAGATTAACTCCAAAACATGACTAATAATTGTTGAAAACACATGTCACTTGGGCTTGTTGTGTAATGTGAACAATAATGCTTTAATGTTTTGAGTGTTTGGATTTTTAATTTAGAGTAATTGTCCTTCTGAATTTTATTTGGTGCATATCAATATGAGGAAAAACATGAGCTTCTTAATTGCAGCAGATTTTAGGTTTGAGGGAGATTGGCATGATTGTGAGTTCAATTGCAACAAGTGTCGCTGTTCGATTGAGTTTCTTACTTGTCTTTGCCAAGTGAAGTGCCTGAAAATCACAAGTAGATTTGATGATATGGTACACTTTGTTTTTTCCTTAAAGTCTCATTATTTCTGTATATTTATACCCTTGTGTGTGGTCTTAAGTCTGATTTTCTTTGCAGCTTGTTGGCATAGTACGTACGAACTACTGGTTCAAAGGTGAAGTTTGTTAATTTAACCAAACTCGAACTTAATTTGCCCGTCAACTGGAATAACGTTGTAAAGTTCCTTGAAGTTATTGATACTCTTGAAGTCCTTATCGTAAGTGAAATTGTACTTTGCAATTTATATATTTAGATTGTTTTTTTTAACCTTTATATCATTGTTTTGGCCATCAGATTCATGGATCTACGAGGACCACCTACAATGAGCCCGAACGAGTGCCTCCGTGCATGTTATCACGTTTAAGAACTGTTAGAATGCATCGTTTTCATCTCATTGTTCGAGCGAGGATTTAAGTCATGTCAGGTTGCTTTCAACACAGATTAAATCGTCTGCGACGTGATCAATACAAGGGATTCCGCAGTAGATTAGCTCCAAATCAGTAGTTTAATTTGAAAAGCAACAGGATTAAGTCGAAATCACAGGCCACTTGGGCTTGTTGTGTAATGTGAAAAATAATGCTTTAACGTTGTGAGTGTTTGGATTTTAAGTTTAGAATAATTATTCTCTTGAATTTTATTTTGATGCATATCAATATAAAAAATTAAAGTTCAAACTCAAATAAAATTTCATTTTTAAATTGCATAAATTTATTTTGAAAACACGTAGCTGAAATAAATTTAATTATTTATAAAAAAATTATTTTTATTTTTTCAAAATTTTGAAGGTTAATAGCAATATTTTCTTTTACATTAATTTAACTTATTTTAAATTTCAAAATTTATATACCCAAAAGGGCCAAAACACACTGTATAGTACTTGCTAACATGAAATTAATATAATATTTTGATATTTATTATCTAATAAATTCATTAGTACTTCAATAAAAATAATATTTTTATATATTTTTTTATTAAAATAATCACGCTCGCTCCAGTTGCAAAATTATTTAAAATAAAAATCGAAGTTAAAGATCTAACTCCCCGTCCCTCTGCCGAAATTCATCGCATCGAGAGTTCACTCATTTTTAAATTGCAGGTCTTTGTATTACGATTTTTAACTATATTTCCTTTTAATTTATATATATACATAAACTGTATTCTCCCCAAAATTTATACGCGCATTTTAGATGAGCTTCTGAATCGTATTATCCTTTATCCTTCAGTGTTGTCATCTCCTATCTCCGGCCGTCTGAACAGGAGTGCTCCGACTGTCCACACTCCGAACCCGGATCCGATTCGAGAAAACCCCTTCATACCTGGAGCTTGAGGTTTGGGTTTCCATCTCTGTTTTGAATGCCCTAGTTTTTGTTCTCAATTTCTCGTCACCAACTACAAGTCAGTTTATCAATCTGATTTATTTCTTTTTCGTCTGCTAATAATTATGTTTATAAACCCTAATCAGTTAACCGGGTTGTAATCCAGTTGTTAAAATCCAGTTCTTAACATGGAGATAAGAATTAGAAGTATTGATATCCTAAGCGGATTACCCGATGAGGTCCTATGTCACATTCTCTCTTTCCTTCCAACGAAGCTCTCTGTGTGTACCAGCGTTCTCGCTAAAAGATGGAGGTTTCTCTGGACCCATGTCCCTAATTTACGATTTTACGAGCATGATTTCAGAGATGATAGTGAAACACAGCCTTTGGACATCATAAGCAGGGTTGCAATGCTACACCAAGCTGAAATCTTGAATACTTTTAAGCTCTCCAAAGTGAAGGGATGTCCGTCATATCAACTGGACACGTTGATTATCTATCTCACTAAGAGAAATCTCCGAAATCTTCATCTTGATTTTGGCTTCAAGTATGAGGATGATATTGTGTGCACTTTGCCAAGACTCCTGTTCATCTGCAAAACTCTAGTCGACTTGAAGCTTGTTAATTGTGGACTGATCCCCTCTAGTGGAGAATTGTTTTTGCCTAGCCTCAAGAAGCTTAATCTTAGTTGCGTTGAGTATGCGGACGATGAATCCCTTCCTCACTTGCTTTCTGGTTGTCCT